>APFE030415028.1:113876-150563 GCA_000404065.3 Pinus taeda
GAGGAATATCCAATTCAACCTTAGTGGATTTGATATCATGCATTATAGACTTTACTTCAGATGCAAGAGCAAGAGGTCATTATTTTGCAGTTCAAGAGTGAAGAGTTTAATCATGAGTTGAACAACTTCAAGTGCAGAATGTGAGTCATAGAGTTCTTTCAGATTTTGTAAGGCTTCAAAGGTAGTTGAATATGACAAAATATGGCGACTCACCTCTTCATTTATAGATGATTTGATTAATGCATAAGCTTTGTTGCTCTTGTTTTCCCAAATGACGAGATGTTTGTCTGAGGTAGGTTGTACTGGTTCATTGTCTTCATCTCCGACACACACTCCTTTCCACCACTCATTGAAAATGAGGGTGTGTTTTATCATCTAGGACCATTCAAGATAGTTCTTCTTGCCAATGAGAACTATTCCCACCATGGATATGATTGAATGCATTCTATAAAAAAAAAACTTTTGCTGATAGAAAAATACTTCTACCAATAGACAGTAAAATTTTACTTCTGATGGTAATCTTTTTTTTACATTTCAAAAGGGAATTCTCTCCATGTATTGCCTTTGTCTTTAATGAAAATATAAAACATAAATCAGCTAGGAATTCTCAAAATATTTCAAATCTCTTCCTCATATACCAATATGGACGCCAATACCTCACACTACATCTTTATGCAACATATTTTCTCCAAACATATTTGCTCCAAATGCCTCCAATGTGTTAACATACTAATTCCTTCAACATATTACATGCATGATCCAATGTATTAAATGCTCCAATGTTTAATACAAATGCATCCATCATTATATACAAATACTACTCCAATGGTAATTTTATATAATGTAATATATGCTCATTAAAAGCATCACATATAATAGAACCAAAAAATATCATGTATGTGAAGCACGTTACCACACAATGAAGCACGCAAGTGTGCTTAAATTAAATTCGCAGGCAGTTTCTGAAAATTGAAGATGAGATGAGATGAAAGGTCACAAGAATAAGATCATGGTACTTATGGCCGAGATAAATCACGTAAACGAGGAGAATCAGAAGCTCAAATCTATGTTGAATTTCGCGTGTTACAGATATAACTACCTGTAGGAGCATATCAGGCGTATGTTGCAACAGAGAAATTGTGTTGATGGTAGCCAGTTATTCAATCGAGATCACCCAAGTGAAGTCAAATTGTGGCAAAGGTCTATTAATGTCGACTCCAGCAGCATAGTTTCGCACCAATCTGCTCCCTATAGGGGTGATCATGAACAAAGCCGAGAAACGGTGGAGAAGAATGTCAAGTTTATAAAAGATCAGTCGCTGCCCTCAAAAAATAGAAAGAATGGGATGATCGATTCATCCATTGAACAAACGGAGCAGGTCATTTTGTGTTGATAACAGTTCAGGCTACTGCGTGGAGCAGGTCGTTTAGGCTACACAAATAGCAATTGGGATAGACATTAGACAGGGAAAATGGCAGTATGGGCAGCACTTTTGAATGGAGAGTAGAGGAGCAGAATAGGGAGTTACAAATGACATAAAATCTAAACAAGGAGCTAGCTCTGATACCATGTCAAGCCAGGCAGTAACTCCTCAACCAAAAATTGATTCATGATTATTCCTTCAGATAGGTCTTCATTAAATACATGAGGGAGAGACTGTTCAATTCATCTCCTGATGACTGTTCATATTATTTATTTATCTATTTACATTATATTCACCCAATCATGAGGATTAGGTGTCAACGCTCCACGTCACCACCCACCTCCATGTCACCTCCTACCTCCATGTCATATGTTTTTTTCATGGCTAGTTAAATTATGTTTTTTTCCCTATACAAAACAGTAATTTCAAACATGGTTTGCAAACAACAAAGAATGAATTTTCAAAATCAAAAAGATGTTTTTGTTTCTAAAATACTCATGCACAAAAAAATATCTTAGTTTTGTAACAGCTATTATGGTTTAGGAGATTCGAATGAATCTTTTCAGGTGTATTTTTCCGAATTTTCCTGTTTTTAGTTAGTGTTTTCAAATGCGGTTTCTGAGCATGTGGAAATGATTTTTCAAAAACTGAAAGAGGTTTTTGTTTCCACCATCATCATTTACAAAATCCTCTCTCAATTTTCTAACAACTATTATGGTTTGGGATATAAAAAGGTATTACATTACCCTATTTTTTAGAATTTCGGGAAGAAAAAGCTCAAAGACAATTAATTACTTGGAGGCCACCTCATCAAATAAGAGTTGCTACCAAATTTGAATTGCTATTTTTTGTCACCAGAAATCCACAAATATAGTGCCATGTAGATTCATTAGTTTTGAATGTCCTATATTTTAGTTCTATTTGTGTAAGATAGTTTGAGATATTTGTAAACAAATCTCGATTTTTTTTCAAGATATTTTAGTTTAGAATTTGTATAAATACTTCATATTTTGAATTAATAGATGTCGATTGTCGAATATAATTGCCTCTACGAATTGTAATTTCCAAGTTACTGGAAGCATCAATAATACAAGGACATTCTTCCCAGGATTCATGTGGTGTACGAATTGGTGATGTTTTTCTTTTGTTCATGTGTTTAATCGTTGTCTCTTTTCTCTGTCATTTCTGAAAAGCTTAATTACATAACAGAAACTGTGCTGAATAGGATATGTTATATAGAACACCCTATTCTAGCTGTTAGTAATTTATATGTTTTCTACTGAAGTCAAATTAAGGAATCCTTCATTTCTCCTTAGTTTCTACTGAATCCTGCATTTCTTCTATTTCATAATCCATTTAAAATTTTTGAAAGATCCACCTAGTGAAACCTAGATTTCCCCATGAAACTCCTTCAAAGTATGATGTAGATCTAGTTAATATTTAGATTCCATAGCCCAATGGAATTATAGCAATTTAATCAACCAAGAATTCCAATAAAAAACAACCAGTACAGTAATAACTAGCCTAAAATTTACACCAAACATAGCTAAATTTTACAGAGAGATCCCCCTCTGAAGCTGACAGGGCTAGATCCCAGCTTCCAAAGTGGTTTTGATGTTGTCCTATGTGTTTACTCCCTCAACCTCAAAAATACAGAATGATAACAGGACCTGCCCTTCCATATTTGTTATGCTGGCAGATCTGGTTAGCAAGGAACAAGTGCATCTTCCAAAATATAAAGCCTGAAGTTAGAAAAATTCTAGCCAAAACCTGGAGTCTTTCCATGGAAGTCATCCTATCAAAAGGGAGCAATAAAATTGATGACAAGCTCCTCCAATAGGAAGAAAGTCTATCGCTCAAATTTGTTATAGATCAACCTCCAAGTTTGGTTTGCCTTCCTAATCAAACTCCCCTTAGATCTGATAAATGGAAGGTTCAGTTGAAAGAGTAGGATTTCTCAATTTGGCTAAAAGCTCCCAAGAGGCCTTGTCTCTTTTTTTATGGCACTTCAAATCAAATCCAAGTCTTACTGGAATTGGAGGTATCATTATTGATCATCTAGGATCAAACTCTGTCACATTTGAGTGGGGTCTGGGTATTGAGTCAAATAACAGGGTTGGGGCCTATGGTTTTTTGCTAGGAGCACATATTTTTTGTAACGGAAATTACATGAATCCAATTTTATTTGGTGACTCAGCTATCCTTATCCAGTAGATGGTTAAAAAAACAACCCCCAAAAATGCTGACCTCACCCAAATTGTTTCCAGAATACAACATTATATGAAAAATCTTGGAGAGATATCGTATTATCATGTTCTCAGAGAAAACAATAGTAGAGTTGATGATCTTACAAATAAATCTTGTACCAGACCCCAAGGAGGGTTCAGAATCAATGAGGATATCTTCCTAAAATTCATTCCATAATTTCTCCTCTATTCACATGCACAATTGGATCATAGATAAATCCAAAATTTGTCCCCTCCTATCTAAGGCCTGTCTTAGTCGAAATTTGCATGAAATATCTTATAGTCAAAGCTCCTCCTCCCTGCAAGTTGATAATATATTTTCCTTGTTTTCACTTTCCTTGTCTTATTTTCAGACCGAATATTTATGTGTGAATTTCCCATGGTTCACGAGCCCATGTTATGCCCTCCTCCCTCTTTATATTTCCCCCTCTATTCCACTTCATGCATCATGCTACCATTTGAGACTCATCCCATTGAAGCATCAAGCTACCATTTTAATTTCATTCCACCTTCCTGCAATAAGCCTCCCTATCTCCTCTTTATGCTCCCCTGCAACGGGCCTCCATATCTCCTCTATATGCTCCCCTTAAATGGGCCTCCCTATATCTTCTCTTCGCTCCCCTACAACGCATTTTCTCCACTCTCCTCTGCCCATATTTATGTGCCTTTAGAGCCCCAAATCCTTATTCAATGGATCTAATTCAATGTTGTTCCCACTGCAAAACGATCATATTTGAGCTGGAATAGATCAAAATGATGCATAACTAATGGGAGAATTGATGTTCTTCTGAACTTGGGTTTTTGTACCATCAATGCACAAACCACATGAAATCCATTGATAAACTCAATCAACGTTGTGCTCATATTGAGCATGCTCTTCAAACTCTGCAAGATTTGTTTGGAAATAAATCAGGGGGAATACAAACTCAAATGATCGATTTAGTGAGTACCAACAGAAGGAAGAGAAATAGATTAACAAGGAAAGAAAGGAAGAGACAACTTTTGTTTTGTCTCAAAAAACTCATCAAAATCTGCTCTCACTCAATCATAATGCATTTCCTATATCTATTTTGAATCGCTCCTTAGTTAATCATGAATACAAAATGTACTCTTTTTCTTCAACAATATATTAGAACTAATAAACCAAATGTAGTATGTAAACTAGGAATTTTCCACCTTCATGCAAAAGCAGGAATCAACAAATCAAGGAATTTTTCTCTAGCTCCCTTCCTGATCTGCTCAAATATTTTATATTTCAAAGTTTATCTCCCTTCCTTTTTCAGATGAACATATCATAACCGACTTTGTTTAAAATAAAATTAAGTTACCATGACCCCAACACAATGACTCAATTCAAAGGACATGCTCCCCAAGCTTCATTTCATTCACCTAAGTAGACTATTGGTTACTAATAGGCGAATGGAATGAAGGTTCATTTACGAGATCAAGTGAAAGAATCAACTTGGAATTTATGAGATCTAATCAAAGACTCAAATTGGAAGGGGATTTGTTTCATTTTTTTAATGATCTTGACACATGAAAATAATTATTCTCATAGACCTTGTTTCATTTTTTAATGAGCTTGACACAATAAAAGGAACTATGCTCAGGGGACCTTGTTTCATTTTTTAAGGAGCTTGACACAAGAAAAGGAACTCTGCTCTGACACCTTGTTTCATTTTTTAACAAGCTTAACACAAGAAAATGAACAATGCTTTGGGATATCTAGTTATATTAATCATGGCTCCCCAGAGAACATGGATTCCAAGAAGCTCTCATCATATGGGAGAACAATGCTCTGGAAGAGATACATATCAAGGGATCTAATGGAAATATCGGGCTCTGTTGATGGTGTTGGACCCTCCAACATGTCAAGGATCTCCTTGGTAAGAAGTTCCAATTAGACCTCAAGTCGTTTGGTGTAGGAGTCCCAGCAGTGGGTCGTACGGTATCGCCTTGACTGTGGTTTTGCACAAAGGCAAGTAAGTTGTCCCTGTTGGTAGAAAGGGTGTGACTGTTGCGACAAGACAAGGAAGGTGCATGAACAGTTCTAACACACGGAGAGTTGGGTGAGTGTGCCCCTTGGAAACCTGTGATAGCACGCAGCTTGAAAGGGAACACACGAGCGAAGATGCATCACAAACTAGAAAGCAAGTTAGTTAACAATCCAAAGTGATGGTTAAACCAACCAACAAATTTCAGTAAGATTCATACATACTTATACATAATAGTCCATACATGCATGCGTAAGCAAACAGATACATATATCATTTAGAGTAAACAAGATAGATGGAATACAATACAACATATGCATGAAACGGTAGTTGGCTCTGTTATATTAAGAAGTGCAAGTTCCAGTCATACAATACATCCATGTCCAACCACTAATTCTGACAATGGAACGTTACAACCACAACCGCCTGCTCCTCCAAAGAGATATATTAGCTCTGTGCAGTGGAGAAGCCTAGGCGCGTTACAATATTGTCCAAGCTCTCCCTAAGATAGTCCTATCGGAAGCTTAGCTGACCAAAATCCTATACAAGGAGTTATGAGGTACTATTTATAGCAAAGGGTGGGGTGGCCCTTGACATTCCCCTTTGTGACATTTCATCTACCCTCATGAATCTTCATCTACTCTATGATTGTTACATCCAACTATTGACACTTGAACTTACACTTGACAAGACGTTACATTACAATGCACATGTACCCATGTGAGACAAAATGGCTTGAGAAAGCCATGCAAGACATCACTAACACTCAGACCATTGTGGTGATACCAACTCTTTGACATCCTTGCGATGTCGATGGTGGCGAACTAATGCCAATATTTGTCGTCCACGATGGTGTATGTGTGCTCAATGGTGACATCTTGTTGAAGAGAACTCTTGCCTTCGTTGCATTTGGGTACATTAATATGGCTCCTCCATCCAACTTGTCTAATAGCATGCACATGGTCATCCTAGGTGCGACTAGACCAACAACATGTTTGTTAATTTTTGGTATGTTCTATGCTAGAGAAATTTATTTAAATTTTCAGAGTTAGCAATCACATCAGTATTAAGATAAGCTGCAGATAGAACAAAAATATAAATCGCAGAAGACAAGCCAAGACAAGAGGACACAAGATGTGGCGCTCGCCAGGGACAAAACCCACAATGTGTGGGGAAACCCTTTGATCAAATCTTCTTTTATCTTCAAATTTCAGCAGAGAAATAGAGAGAGAGAGATAATACATTTACAATAGAAGTCAACACTTTGACTTATCTGGATCTGAGCATAGGTCATTTCTTATAATGATGAGATCAATTGAAGACATTTTGCTTCAACTGAATCTTCAAGGTAATGACTTCACCTATCCATTTCATTCATCTGTTGCAACTTACCATGTAGCACCATCATGCATATTCATGCTGCTCATGATCACTATGTTGCCCATACATCAAGTTGTTCATGATTTCATACTTCATGCTACTCATGCATCATCATGCTTCATGCTGTGCATGTTGCCCATGATCTCATCATGCTTGATGTTGCCCATGCTAATATGAATCATCATTATCATGCTGCTCATGATCACTATGCTACCCATACATCATGTTGTCTCATTCATCATCGTGTTGCCCTTTACTGACATGTCCATGATGATGCTTCTATCATTATGATTTGAGATTGTTCATCCTTATCATTTCCATTATGTTGAGTCCTTTTACAGGCATACCAAGGATCTCTTGACCATCATAGTTCTATCATTGTTGCTATTCATCATTATGACTATTATGCCAAGACAGTCATATATATATATATATGCAACACTGAGATAATCACTTAACGTGATCTCCATTTAGCTGAGACTATGCTTACCCATATACATTTATATCCATGTGCTTAGGCTGTTTAGAAGGTAGGTCCGAAGTGATGTTTAACCGAAACATATTGAACCTGCACCTTGACATCAAGATCCTGTACTCACCTGAGATCAACGTCATTCTTTTTGTAGTGCGAATCTGCTCGCAGACATGCCAGGTCTTGATTGCACCTTCCTTTATATCATTGCGGCTACCTTTATGATTGTGGCTTCCTTTATTTTACTACGGCTACGCTTTATGTTGGACAACGTATAAGTGCTCCATGATGTGTGTATATATTGTTGCATATAGACTGTGTTTAGAAGGTCTTTATTGCAATGTATGATGTCCTCCCTTTGCTACGTGAACATGTCTCATGTGCACATGTTTCCTTTGTTGCGCGAAAAAGTCTTCATCCTGCTGTGTGAATAGGTCTCTATTGATTTGTGTTTAGGTTTCTACAGGCAACGTGTGACAGTGTACAAGGGCCTCTTGGACAACGTATTAGTTAACTATATAAGGGCTTCTTGCACAGCATATCAGGGTCTCCATATTTTCTGCTAGGATCATCATACTGTAGCTAGGGCTTCATCTGCGGCTAGGGTACCATAAAAGACTATCGTACACTTTTGGTGTCTCTCCTTCACCAAAACCCAAAAATGTGGAGAGGAGGGATCACCTTAAGAGTGTATGTGTATTGCAAAATGACTTCAAGTCCTTTGAATTTATACTAAATCGTAGAGGTTGAATAGACATGATGTTTGGGCTTCTTTAGCCTACATTAGATGTTGGTCGACTAGATAATAAATCCATAATCAAAACAAATTCATATCTCCATAAATACTTATCGGAATCGGATGATCTTTGGATCAATCCTACACCTCTCGATGAGAGGGATCCAATAAAAATATCAGCGACCATAAATAAGCTAACCCACATGGAGTTTGGCTCTAATTGCCAATTTAACACTCCCTCTCAACTAGGGAGAACTCCATCCGCTAATCCATAATTCCGACTATACTATCTCTACCATCAGTGCCCTACACTGCTCGGCCCAGCTCTGCTCAGCTCTACTAGCTCTACTCTGCTCAACTCAGCGTTGTTGGCTCTGCTCTGCTTTACTCAGCTCTGTTGGCTCTGCTCTGCTCTGTTGGCTCTGTTCTTCTCTACTCAACTTACCTCTGCTAAATTATGAAGAAGAAGAATTGATCGAGAATGTCTCATACCATTCTCCACTAACTTGAAGTCAGTCTCATAGTGTGTACCACTAGCCCCAGACCAGTCTCAACCGAACCGAAGTCAACTTCATAGTATGTACCACTCTCACTGGTCCTAGAACAATACTGCACTGACACGAAGTCAATGTCAGAGTATGTACCACTGGTCCCAGACCAAACTCAACCGACCCGAAGTCAGTGTCATAGTATGGTACAACTCCTACCACTGATCCCAGACCAGTATCATTGATCCCAGATCAATGGAGGTCATCCTAGCATAGGCAGTATGGTAGATACAACGATGCATCCATCAGTACTACTATGGTCCCTAACTTCATTTCCCTGCTCATTGATTAGATGAGAGGTACTTCCCATGAGTCCCAGGCTGCATGGGTAGGATGCCTCGACAGGAAAATTAATCAATCATGTCCTCACAGAAGAACACATCAATCCAGCTATAATCGCCATGGAGAACACATCAATCCAGGCCGCCATGGAGAACACATCAATCTAGGCCTCATAGGAGAACACATCAATCCTGCTACAGTCGCCATGGAGAACACATCAATCCAGGCCTCACAGGAGAACACATCAATCCTGCTACAGCCTCACAGGAGGAACACAATCAATCCTACTACAATTGCCATGGAGAACACATCAATCCAGGCCTCACAGGAGAACACATCAATCCTGCTACAGTTGCCATGGAGAACACATCAATCCAGGCCTCACAAGAGAACACATCAATCCTACTACATTCACCATGGAGAGAGAACACATCAATCCAGGCCTCACAGGAGAACTAATCATCTTGCTACACTAGAGAGTGAATCATCCTGTTCCACAAGAGAGTGAATCATCTTGTCCCATAAGAGAATGAATCATCTTGTTTTAGTGCGTACCACCAAGGGAGGGTGAGTCACCCTGTGGTCGTATGTTGCTCCAGTAAGAACCGCAAGCCCTTAGAGCTCCCAGAGATCAATGTATGCAACATGCAAGACCCTTGTACAAGGGTTTCTTGACAACTACAAGTTGTTCAGGAAAATCATAAATTTGATCTTTCCCTCGGGGCTTTCGCGACCTGTACATCATCTCAGAGCGATGGAGCCTCCTTGCTCATCAACTTACCATATCCTAGATAAGGTAGTATCTGATGTCTATCAGCTGGAGCAATTGTCGAATATGGGATTCCTCAATAATCGAATCCCACCTCTGGTTTTTACAGATAATCACAGTGATATGTGATCAAAACAGCTCACTGAAGAGCTTCCCCAACCAGGCAGCTTCATACGATATCATAGTTGTAGATATGTATCCAATCTCGGCAGGGCTTATGGAAACTAACTTCTGCTTCCTGCTCATTCATTATATCGAAGCAGAATCCAAAGAGAAACGGCACTAAGAAGTGCTCCAGTGATGCTCCACACTACCTACCTAATCAGCAATCGAATGATCATGCAATTTCATATCTCCGGCAGTGTATCTCAATCCATGAGAGATTGTGCCCCGAAAATGTCTCAGAGGATTCTTGGCACCAATCCAGTGAGGCTCAACCAAATATGAGCTCACCATGCTAACTGCAAAACATATGTTTGGACGGAAGTTCACCAAGAACATCAACGTGATAGAGTTTATGAAACTCAGAGGCATTTCCCAAATCTGGTTTGACATCACTACCATATAGCTTCTAAAATTTAATGTCCTTGAGGTAGTCACAGGCTTGCAGTTTATTATTCCACATATAGAATCCAACTCCCTCTATCTCCTCCAAATGAGAGGGTATACACCTATCAAACATAGGTGTCGGTATGAGAGGTCTATCATCCACAACCTTCAAGTAATGGTTTGGATCAATTTCACTCATAGTGAATCTCATCTTCATCAGACAGTTTTTAATCCTCTCATACTATGCCCGGGGTGATTTGCTTCAAGCCATAGAGGGCTTTCTTCCACCTATCTACATGAGATTCCTGTTCATGAATCTCAAAACTCCATGGGTTATTTCAAACCTATGGACCTGCTATTTGAGGGGAATGTTCCCCTTGTAAGACTTTCCTTCTGTACATCTCAAACATGAAGTTTTATGCTCTTTTTGAATTGAAGCATCTCTGTCACCATTTGACTCACAGACCTCCAGTGATATGTCAATGGACATGATCCCCAGTGGACTTCCTACAACTTGATACAACCTTGAACTCAAAAGCATCTTTGAAAAATCTATTTTTAAACACGTACCTTTCCATCGACGAATGCTACCATAAAACCTTTGACTTCCATTCCTTTTTCAGGATAGGTGGCATCAGCTCCAAGTGTAATCCCACGATTGTTTCCATCTCTATCAAATTAGAGAGTGCACCCTTTTATCCAATGAAGTGCCTTGAAGCACTACATTCAATATGCCAGATTCCCAAAGAATCTGAAGGAGAGGGCCAATACAAGATAACACTTCTTTATCAAAAACAATATTTGATTCTTCTTACCAGGGGTTCCTTGCTTCCTTGAAGAGTCGGTCGTGTCTTTGATGACATGCATCTCTGTCATTCAGACACTTCTTCGCATAAGGGCTGAAATCATAACCAACATCTAACTTTCCTTCCACCCTTAGATCTGAACTTCCCAATGAAGTGATCTTTAGGTATGCCATCAGAAGTTTTGCTACATTATTTTGATAATATGCTCTACTTCGACTTCACCCTAAGTGAATTTTGAAGAACCCATTGATCCTTTTGTCTTGTCCCAACTGTCTTTGGTGAATTCTCATTCACTCTTGCTTGGGCATTGTCTTCACCTCAGCTCTGATCCCATGTTAATTTTTGGTATGTTCTATGCTAGAGAAATTTATTTAAATTTTCATAATTAGAAATCACATCAGTATTAAGATAAACTGCAGATAGAACACAAATATAAATCGCAGAAGACAAGCCAAGACAAGAGGACACAAGATGTGGCGCTCATCGGGGACAAACCCCACAATGTGTGGGGAAACCCTTTGATCAAATCTTCTTTTATCTTCAAAGTTCAGTAGAGAGAGAGAGAGAGAGAGAGAGAGAGAGATAATACATTTACAACAGAATTCAACACTTTGACTTATCTGGATCTGAGCATAGTTCATTTCTTATAATGATGAGATCAGTTGAAGACATTTTGCTTCAACTGAATCTCCAAGGTGACAAATTCACCTATCCATTTGATTCATCTGCTACAACTTACCGTGTAGCACCATCATGCTGCATCATGCATCTTCATGCTGCTCATGATCACTGTGCTACCCATACATCAAGTTGTTCATGACTTCATACTTCATGCTGCTCATGCATCATCATGCTTCATGCTGCCCATGTTGCTCATGATCTCATCATGCTTCATGCTGCCCATGCTAATATGAATCATCTTCATCATGCTGCTCATGATCACTATGCTACCCATAAATCATGTTGTGTCATTCATCATCTTGCTGCCCTTTACTAACATACCCATGATGTTGCTTCTATCATTATGAGCTGAGACTATTCATCCTTATTATTTCCATTATGTTGAGTCCTTTTACAGGTAACCAAGGATCTCTGACCACATCATAGTTTCATATATTATATATATATATATAATATATATATATATATATATATATATATATATATATATATATATATATATATATATATATATATAATATATATATATATATATATGCATATATATGCAACAATGAGATAATAAATTAACGTGATCTCCATTTAGCTGAGACAGTGTTAGAGCATGCTTACCCATATACATTTATATCCATGTGCTTAGGTTGTTTAGAAGGTAGGTTCAAAGTGATGTTTAACCGAAACATACAGAACCTGCACCTTGAAATCAAGAACCTGTACTCACCTGAGATTAGCATCATTCTTTTTGCAGTGCGGATCTACTCCCATACATTCTAGGTCTTGACTGCATCTTCCTTTATATCACTGCGACTACCCTTATGACTGCGGCTTCCTTTATTTTACTGCGGCTACGCTTTATGTTGGACAGCGTATAAGTGCTCCATGATGTGCGTATATATTGTTGCATATAGACTGTGTTTAGAAGGTCTTTATTACAACGTATGATGTCTTCCCTTTGCTGCGTGAACATGTCTCCTATGCACATGTCTCCTTTGCTGCATGAACAAGTCTTCTTCCTGTTGTGTGAATAGGTCTCTATTGATCTGTGTTTAGGCTTCTACAGGAAGCGTGTGACAGTGTACAAGGGCCTCTTGGAAACCGTATTAATTAACTATATAAGGGCTTCATGCACAGCGTATCAAGGTCTCCATCTTTGCTGCTAGGATCATCATACTATAGCTAGGGCTTCATCTGTGGCTCTGTGGCTAGGGCACCATACAAGACTAGCATACACTTTTGGTGTCTATCCTTCACCAAAACCCAAAAATGTGGAGAGGAGGAGATCACCTTAAGAGTGTATGTGTATTGAAAAATGAATTCAAGTCCTTTGAATTTATGCTAAATCATAGATGTTGAATAGACATGATGTTTGGGCTTCTTGAGCCTACATTAGATGTTGGTCAGCTAGATAATAAATCCATAATCAAAATAAATTCATATCTCCATAAATACTTATCGGAATCGGATGATCTTTGGATCAATCCTATAGCTCTCGACGAGAGGGATTCAATAAAAATGTCAGCTTCCATAAATAAGTTGACCCACATGGAGTTTGGCCCTAGTTTCCAATTTAACAATGTTGATGCATAGTGTCTGCACTGATCTCCAAGCATGTGCTAGTGGTTGTGTGCATCAACTTGTCAAAATACATGTTCAGCTCTAATTGAACTTGCTTCTTGTCTTAGCCTTAGTGAGTGTGCCAAATGGGTGGGATCGGATGTGTGTGCACAATGACATGCATGTTGCTGAATTCCCTTTCATGTGATCAAAAAAACTGCTCACCTTGTCTACTCCGTGCCATCTGCTGGGATGAATCCATAACTTGTACAGGCGCAGTTTCATCCATTTGTGTATGTTGCGCCCCCTATTGTAATTGTTCCTGCTACAACTCGTTCTCTCATCTATGCAACTCCTGTTCTTCCTTGAGTTGTTGCTTCAACACATGCAACTCCTCCTCTGTTCTATTCTCTACCTTCACATGATCTTCATGTCGCGCCATCACCTCATAGCCTCAATCTCCAAAGTTGCTTTCATCATGAGTGGATCTACTTTGAACTTGCAAATTTTTTTGCCTCTATGTTATCAACAACCTTCCTCTTGAATTCATCGCGTGTAGGTGTGTTGCCTTCTGCTTCTTCTAATGGTGTTGCTCGCTGTGATATTGTTGCCATATCATCTTGATGTCCAATTCCCCCAAAAAATTATTTACCATATCTCCTACTGGATCTAGGAAAAAGAAGTTGAGAAAATAATGAGAGGATCCTCTTCAACAATATGTAAGGGCATGGGATAGGTTGCCACATACTTAACCTATGGCTAGGGAGATACCACTTCCACATATGGATCGTTTAGCGAAGTTGGTTGATTGGGAGTCAAATTAGGACCAATGAACAAAAGTTTGCCAATGGTTGTGATTCTTCCTTCATTCGATAAACACATCACATGAAAAAGTGAAGAGAAAATAGCTCCCATGTCATAAACATAGTCATGCCCGTAAATTAAAATCCAAAGGGCCTTGGACTATCATCACATTGATAGAGACAGTCTTTCCTCCCAAAGTAATAGGAAACCAAGGAAGGATCCCTAATGGTTGTTTGGTTCCTCTGTTAAAAGTCAATAGCTTTTGAGTAATGGGCACAAGTTGCAGAGAATCGAAAGCTTACCAAGCAGTTGAGGATAGAATACTAACATGCATGCCTTCATCTATGTCTATGCCAGGTATGACCATACTATATGTTTCTACTATGATATGGAAGGGCATGTAAGGAGGAAGACGATATGTTGTCAATCAACTCCAATCAAAGGAAGTGACCATACTAGTTGGAGGGGGTAGTGTGGGAGCAAGAGAACTACCCCCTTATGTTATGGGAGTAAGAGAACTGCTCCCATGTACTATGGGAACAGGAGGATTTCCCTCATGCCATGGGAATAGGAATATTGTCCCCATGTGCCATTGGAACAAGAGGATTGTCTGCCAGTTCATTAAAACCTGAAGAAATGAGCAGAACTTGAGTGGTATGAGACTCACTCTCTATGGGAAAAGTACAATCAATGGAAGGTCAAATCGAGTAAACCATTTTCTCAACCAATGATTGGTTGGGAAAAAAATCATGGGATTCATGTTCAGAGAGAGTGGGATTGATTGAATTCGGATTCTGATAAATCACTTCATCAACTAGTGGAGGATTGGGAGAAATCTTCCAGTAACCAACCGGAAATTAAGGCTGAGAAGTTATAAGGTTTTCCAACATTTTTTAGGCTTCATCAATATAAGGACAAAGGTGAATAGGATGATTCCCTTCACATAACCTATAGGGAAACTTAACTTTACCCTTTTTTCCCGTGGATCTTACTATCATTAGTTGATGGTTTGTCACTAGCATGATCTCCAGAGGCTGATGACTGGGGTTGATGTGAGCCTATGGACCACACTTCTAATACTTGTGGAATACCAGGGAAATCTCTAAGAAGGAGGTTACACTTATATAACTTGGAAGGGAATTTAACTTTGTGGGGTTGATTGGAAGGTTTCTCCATACTAGTTGCATTAGTAGCAATGGTTGCTTGGTTTCCCCCCTACTTAGTTTGCTTCTTCTTCGTCATCTATTTCTTCTTCTTCTTAGCTTCCTGGTTACTACAATCAATACTTTCACCAGGAAATGAGGAAGAAATAGATGAAGAAGCAATAGGCGAAGAAGGAAAAGGGTCAACTTTATGATCAACTTGAGGTTGATGTTGTTCAAGTGGAGGAGAACTTGGCTGAGGAGCAATTTGGACATGTGGAATCATAGGGGTCAAAAACAACCAAACTAGCAAACCAATGGTAAATCTAAGAAGGGACAACATTTTCATATAAGGAGCACCAATATTTCCAAAAGAAGCAAAAGGACCAGGATTCTTGTCAAAGGGGTTTCCTTGATTCGTAGACTCGGGAATTGTTGTCATTAGTCTCAACCTAAGATCCACTAAGGAATTTTTCCACGGTGAGGATGTTGTTATGCTATCAATTAATTGATTTTAGAAATTAAAGACACAAAATAAAACAAATGGGTAACAGGCAGATAAGGATTGTCAAGTCACTATGAACTTTGATATACCACCTTGGTAAACCAAGGATTTACGTACGTGTAGACAAAATCCTCGAATGTTGTGTTCAGTGTATCACAAGCGACAAGGCGACTGACTCAAATTCCTAAGGCTGACTTGCATCCTATGGTGGACTTCCAAAATATACCTAGAGGTGCATGTAAGCGCAGTCGGTATTAGTGGTGTCTAATGCATAATCGTTCAATCAGAATATTTTGATATAATTAGAGTACGTAGAGGGTCGTTTGATATACCCGAAGGTACATGGAGAAAAATATGATATATCTGATGTACGTTGAATGCGATATCACCCCCATAATGTAACACTGACAAATAACGACAGCTCCTATGTTTAAAGACGTTGGAACACATCTCTAGCCTAGACCTTTATGTGTGTCGTTAAGTTTAAAATGCTCCTTAGGTTAATTGAGTTAATTTTTGATTTTATCTTGAATTATGGTTCGATTTCAAGGCTTAAAACTTGATGTCACCTGAGCACACCTATGATGAAACTAATATGACAAAAATAACTCTTCTCATTTTCCTTTTAACAATGAAAGGCCTAACTAATTAGGGGAAGAATAAATCAATCAACAAGTGATGTAACAATCGATCTCTTCAACTTCACTATTCCAATCAGAATAAAATCCATATATGCAATGCAAATACTTGTTTTTCTTTTCTTTTCTTTTCATTTTTTAGATGAAACGAAACATATGAATGCAACTTGATTGTTGACAAAAATAAACCACGCAGACTTTAACTCTAATGTAGAAGTTACTTTTCAAATTCAACAATCAATTTATGCATACAAACCCGAATTGATAAGAAGAAAGAAAGAATGAAACAAAATCCTATAAAAAAAGGTGATGACACTCAGAGGTGATTAACAGTCATACACAATTCTTGGAGGGGGACTTTTTTTTTTGCAAAAATGAAAGCAAAAACACGCATTTTCACACAAGGGATTGGCTTTATAGAAAAATAGACAAACTTGAAGACACAAGGAAAACCTGCTAGACCAAAGTGGAGAAAAGAGCATGGAAAAGGAATGCAAATTTTTGCATCCTACATGATCAACACAGATGCAAAACAGACACCAGTGCACTGTAGCATAAGCATAAAGAAGAAATGGGTGCGCTAAAGCACTTTGTCTTAGAACAGGGAATGTGTTGGGGTTGTTTTGGTCAAAACATGGTATAAAAAACCCAACCAAGCTCAAAAAGTGTTTTCCTAAGGTTAATAAATGTCTGAGTGAGTCAATTAAGGTCGCTTTAAGAGGTGAAAAAGATGTTACAGCCAAGGAAACCACTAAGGGAAATATCTTCCCCAATATGGTCGCCAATTTACTATATGGAATTTCACTTCTACGAACAAAAATTAATTCCCTAAATCAAGTGGCCTGATCTAGAACAACAGAGGACAAAAGGGATCAAGTTTAACTTAGAGAAATTAGAAAATGGGAAAGAAGCCTACCTGGAATCTAGAGTAAGCTTCCCTCTCCTTATTGCTTGTAAACTCCAACTCTAGCTCCAAGTGCTATAATTAGAACCTTCATAGATGACTAAAACAAGCAAAGGAACCACAAATCCACGTACCATAATCTAAATATTTATTTAATGAGTCATAATGGAATTGAAATACATGAATGAAAACATAACACAACACATATAAGAAAACAAGATTCTCTTTGTATTAACAAATATGGGAGAGAATTACAACAATAAATAGAAATTTGAGTTTTTAGATGTCTCCCCAAGTTGACTTACCCTCCCTTGCCACAAAGCACACCTCAACAACAACACTAATTCATGAAAATGGTGACTCCTTAAGGCTTAAAGTAACAGCATGAGGGCACTAACAATCTCCAAAAGCCAACCCATACCTTATGGGAGGCAGTAAATTTATAGGATGAGTGTGGTAGTTTAGGATTTACCGTTCTAGGCTTGAGATCCACATATGATGGGAGGATGAGCTCAAGGGCTAAGAGATAGGTCCATTAGAGTAGGATCAAATATGAATTCAAGATCTCTATCTATGGTAGATAGTTAAAACTTCCTTGGAAGCTTCTGGAAGAGAAAGCTTTAGAGGTATTTTTTTATTTTTCCCAAATTTCTAGAATTAGTGTGCCTACAGAAAGGAACAACATGTACTGACCAGTGTTTGTTCTCAGGTATGCAACATGCGTTGAGCATATGTGGCCAAGCATGCAAGGTCTGGGGCTAAAAATAGTGTTTTTGAGCTAATTGTACCAGAAACTCATACTTTTTGGAGAAGTGATTCTTAGGTCTTTATGCAAGGATTATGACAAAATGTTCAAGGATGTTGATTGATTCGACTTGTAGGCCTATTGAACATATGTGACAAAATGTCTTGTAACAATGTTGATGGCAAGAAACACACCAATGGTGGAGCTTTCTTTCTAGGAAGTTCTCTAATTTCCTAGCTCAAAAAGAAACATACTTTAATTTCCTTATCCATAGCTAAAGTAGTGTATATTGTAGGTTCTATGGATGAAGCAAAATCTCAAGGATATCCAGGGAAATTGTGGACAACATGTGCCAATTATGTTTGATAACACTAGTGTCATTAATATCTCTAAGTATCCTATTATGCACTCTAAGACATAGCACATACCACTTAAGTATCATTTTCTGAGAGAATAAATATTTGATCATATTTTCAAATTAGAATATGTTTCCTCAAAAGAGTAGGTTGTTGATATATTTACCAAACCATTGCCCAAAGATACTTTTGAGTACCTTATACAAAGGTTGGTAGTGATTTTTCCTTCATTTTCTTAGTAAAAGGGGTAGTATACAATTGCAGTACATATATCCATTTCATATTAACAAAATGAACTCTAGGAAAAGAATTGTAATCATGACAGGTGATATAAAACTTCAGGGGAGAATTCCATCAGTGGGAAAAATTATAGGGACTAGTGAGAGTTATGTTGCCATCAAGAGAGGTAAAAGAAATCATAAGCACAGGGGGAGTAGTAGCCATGCAAAGGAGAATACAGTTGCAGATCAAGAAGACTTAGTTGTGCAACCATTTTCTATTGATGTCAATGGGAAGAAATAATCAAGCATGAGGAAAATAAGATTCAACCAGCAGATGGAGAGAAGAAGATATATCCAACAGACAGGGGGAGTACTCATCCAAAGTACATCAATGACTAGATTATGTCATGTGGTGTAGCCATCAATGCCAAAGGTGTAGATTGTTGAACATGTGTTGTTATTGATGTCATAGGATAGGGATTAGATTAGGGGTTGCAAATGGTTGTATACAAGGGGTTTTGAGCACAACACCCTAGTTGGTCATTTTGTTGATGTTGCTCCAATCCAGGAACACTGAGGATTCATATGGTTTAGTGTATTGGGAAGGGGAATTTTGTAAATAAATACAAATTTCATTCCCTAACATTTCTAAAAGAAAACAAATATTGTATAAAAACTTGGAAAAAGAGAAGAAGAAATAGTGGAGAAATGTCAGACCTAGACAAAAAATAGAGCAATTGAATTGATGCAAGCCTTTGAAGGAATTAAAAGTGAAGGCCCTCTGCACGAAGGCTATGGAGATCCTCATCGATGAGAGAAATGTCTAGAGAGTCGATTCTCTCATCACTATTTGTGGATACATCCATGGGAAATTGTCTGATATGAAAGAGTTATTTAAACTTGTCGAAGATTATTCACAAACCACTTTTTTTAGGCGAATTTGTTGACAAATATTTTTAATTCATGGATACTTTCTTTCTACCTCTTGTGTTGAAGGTTCAATATCCTAATCAGATCACACTTATCCAGGGAAATCATGAGAGCTAGAAGATTACATAGGTATATGGGTTCTATGATGAATGCATTTAGCAGTAAGGATTAGTAAATGTGTGGAGGTATGCACATATATATTGGACTATTGAGTTTCCTTTCACTTATTGAGAATTGTATATTTAGTCTACATGGAAATATTTCTCATGCAATATCAAATTTAGATGATATTAGAATAATCGATAGAAGGTAGGAATTTCCTCATGATGGTGTTATGTGTGACCTTCTTTAGCTAGATCTAGAAGACATTGTTGATGGTTGGGATCTAAGTCCAAGACGTGTTGAATTTATCTTTGGAGGAAATTTTGTCTCTACATTCCACCACACTAATAATACTAATTTAATTTGATGACTAACTAGCCATGGAAGAATATAAATGGATTAGGGAAGGTGATCCTATTACACTGTTTATCACTATAGCCACAACAAAACTCATAGTCAAGGTGTCGAGGTGTTAGAGAGAAATGGTGTTCCTAGTGCAATTTTCACATGCATCTGTGGTGGTGTAGAGATTGGGTAAGCAATTGTAGAAGATGGAGGAATTCTAATGGACTCTTTTATTGGAAACATGAAGGTTGGATAGATTTTTAGAAGATAGCCAATGCAATATTTGGGAAGTGTTTTCTTGAAGTTAGTGGAAGCAATGTCATTATAGTTATGGGATATGTAGTCTTAGCAATGATTGTGTGGTCTATTTTGTTTTTTATAGTTGGTATTTTTGGATAGTGATGCACCAATTATCGAAGGTTGTTACTCCATGAGAATATATATCAACATGTCATTGACTAGTTGACTTAGGCATATAAGAAAGCTAAATTCGGAGACCCTGTTGATAAATATACTTTGTTAGGACCACTGAATACTCGCTACTCAAAGATGAACTTTGAGAAGGGATGTTCTAGATTTTGAGGGGAAAACGATGCAAGAAGCCCCAAGATAGAGCCTAGATGTAAAAGTTGAGCTGCAATGATATCATGTTACACTCACACACTTCTCAAAAGCACAAGAACAACAATAGTAATGCTTGAGGTAAGAGGAAATGGTGTATTCTTGATCAAACTAAAACTAAAAAAGCTACGAGCCTAAATTGTGTCCCCGTGCAATTTTTTTTCTTTTCTTACTACATACAAATGAGTTTCAATGTAAATTTTGACACCTAGGTTATATAGTTCCATGTTTTGGAGTTGCAATATGTAGTTGTAGATGTAACCAGAGGACTATCATTTTCCCATGCTTGTACTTTATTTACCGCTTGTGTTATTCCATCCCCTTTGCCTACTCCATAGTGTTTAGCAAAGAATGGTATTAATGGAAATTTGGAGCTAGGAATCAATATTGTAGTTTCGGGAAACTTTTTGCACTCTCAGATAATGTGCTTACATACAACAAAAGGTTGGAATCAAAATGTTAGAAAAGAAGCTAAAATATCATGCTTGTTTGGAAATTGGAATACTGACATATTTTGACATAGTTAAGACACAATACCATGGGTCCATACCATGGCTTGATGTAAAACCATGGGCATGAAACCATTATAAAGGTTGGACACGAGGAAAAAAAATGTTAAAACAAATTGAGGAGGTAGATAGTTAATGTGAGTGTTGAAGAATAAATTTCTTGAGTATTGTTTGGAGAATATAATAGATAGTTGTAACATAATAGAGACCTATAAGATGTTGTACCAAGCTAATATTGAGGATATGAAGATGAGTGAAGGTGATTGAAGAGGATTTGATTGGATCATAAACAAATTAATTGCAAATCAAAAATCTAAAGGGGGATTGATTCTCCTATAAGTGGATCCCTACAAAACTTTTAAAGGGGATTGGTGTCTCCAATAGACTGTTGCTTGAAAATTTGAAATGGGATTGGAGTCTCCCATAAATTTTTGCTTCCAATGATTGTAATAGTAGGTTTGTGTCTACATCCATTAATAAAACAAAGCATTTTTGTGGTTTTCTCCTGGATGTGTTTCCATGTAAAATTCTAATTACTTTGTTCCATGTTAAAGCCTTATGTTGTATGGTAATTGTATGATTAATATTGTGTATTTGGTTTAATTCATTGAGATTGAATGTGTTAAATAAGAAAATTATAGAATAATATTGATTCACCTCCCCCCCACCTCTTAGTATTCAACCAATTTTATGGAACAAAAATTTGATGTTGAATCCCATTGTTGGCAAAGATAGCTTTCAAATTCATTAGAATTATAATATTTTTTATTATCAATGTGAAGGGAGCTAATATATGATTGTGCATCATTTTCAATCCATACTTGAAAAAATCTGAAAGTTTCAAAAGCTTGTGATTTAATTTCCAACAAATATACCCAACACATGTCGATGTAATCATCAATAAAAGTCATCATATATTTATTTACTTCTCTAAAAGGAATAGTAATAGGGCCACATAAATCAGAATGAACCAATGCAAGTTTTATATGTGCTTCAAAAGTATAATCATGAAATGGTTCTTTGTTATGTTTTCCTAGGATGCAAGCATCACATTGCTTCAATTTCTTAGGAATATTTGCAAAACTAGAAAACATTCTTTTAGTAAATGAAGATCGTCATAATTAAGATGTCCATATCTTGCAAGTCATAGAATATTTCAGAGCAATGTACCTTAATTGTGCTGAGAAAGGTATGCAAAGTTGTGTATGAGAAAATTTTCCTTCTAACATCATCAAATTTTCCTCCTCTACTCCAATCATGAAAATTGTGTTGTTAGATGCTTTCTGTATCTCTACTTTTCCATCAACCATATGAATAGAGTGTCCTTACTAGCGAATGTGAATAAGGGACAACATATTTCTCCATAGATTTGGAAGGTAGAGTACATTATGCAAAATAGAGTTAGGAAGTCTAAGCAATTTAAGCTTAATGGTACGAAGTCTTAAGGGCTTGAGAATTTATTTTTCTACAAAATACATTGTGCCATCTATATTGTCACTAAAATCTTCGAAAAAATATTTCCAAAAGTTCATATGGTAGGTTTCACCTATATCAAGCATTCATGCATCTCTCCAAGAAGCAAATGAAGTGTGAAAAAAATCTTCAGTTACTTCAATATTGCAATGAGAAAAAATATAATGAGCAAATTTAGGTGCTTTGCCTTTAGTTGGATTTGATATTTTACCGTTGTCTTCTTTGTTGTTTCAACTACTTTTTACACTCTCCCAAGGAATTTTTCATGTTGTCACATCATGTCCATCTCTATCACAGTGAATGCAGTGAAGATTCATTATAGGAATTTTGAGGTCTAAAATGGGCTTCCTAAGGAAATTTTAAAATAATAGTGGAAATAATAAAATAAGATTATATTACCTCATCAAATTTTAGAGGGAAAAATAAAAAACTATTTTTTCAACTCATATTTTCAACTTATCTCCCAAAGGATTTACTCAAATTTCGAGCAGGAACACTCGTTAGATGCATAAAATTTGATTCCTCATCCAAGGATTACCCATGTTGCATACTTTTGATGGACCCTGCTACACGAAAAATTAGAAATACATAATAATAATAATAATAATGATGATGATGATAAATAAATTAATAAATTGTGATTGCAATCACATTTTTTCATGTATTTCTCATTTTTCGTGTAGCGGGGTCCATCAAGAGTATTCAACATGGGTACTCCTTGGATGAGGAATTAAATTTTGCATCCAAAGAGTACTCCCACTCAAAATTTGAGTAAAATCTTAGGGAGATAAGTTGAAAAAGTAGTTTTATTATTTTATTATCTTTTAATCTTTTTACTTTTTTACTCCAAAAATGGTGAATCATCACACATGGTTGACATCATCATCTTGAATCCTATTGGTTCTTATAAAGTTTATTTTGGTTCTACATTTTTCTTAGGAGGCCCATTTTAGACCTTAAAATTTCTCTAATGAGGACTTTATCTTTGATGGTGTTTACCCCCTACCTCTGAAATTCTTTCTTCCACACCATATTTTGTTTTGACTTATTTTAGAAGAATCATGTGACTGATTCTTCTCTTTTTTAGAAAGGCACATTTCTTCTTCAGGGGGTTGATTTGTTGTCTTCCTATTCCTTATATCTTTCTCTCATTCTATAAAATTCTCCACTAGGATGTTAAAAATAATGGAATTGAGTTACACATTATCTTGCAGGTATTCAGGAGAATGGAATTATGTCAATATGATACTAAACTCCATGGGTCACTTTGATTGTTGTTGTGCAAGAAATCCTTTTTGTGGAAATAAACGATCCC
The DNA here is from genome assembly GCA_000404065.3 of Pinus taeda. NCBI lineage: Eukaryota > Viridiplantae > Streptophyta > Pinopsida > Pinales > Pinaceae > Pinus > Pinus taeda. The sequence continues at coordinate 137,927 of APFE030415028.1, forward strand.
TCTAGTCCTATGGGAGGATCTAGCAACAAACAAAGACAAATATATGTAAAATTTTCTAGTTTATACCATAAAACACAAAGGAGGATAGATGACCTACCTCACTTTGATGCTAACTTTTGTTGGTTTCGTCCTTGATTCTTTCATTTCCAATATCAATCGGTTCTTCATGGTTATGGATGAATACCTGCACGAAATATCATGTGGAGACAACAAACACATACATAGTAAAATTCATTCAAATATAAACCATGTAACGGATCAAGGAGTATTACACTAAATGAGCAATAATTGACACATTTATGGAAAGAAAACACATAATTTATTACTAATAGATGGTAAATGGAGTATTACAACCACTTAAGCCTTGATGTTGGAAGCCTCCTTCAAGTGAGTTTCCAAGTCCTAGCCTTAACCTTCAATCACACTTTCTCCTTAGCAAAATGGGCAGCAATTGGGCATAATTCAGCACTAGAAAGGCAACCAATCGTTAGCCAACCATTAGTGGATAGTAGGGATCTCATTTATAGGGAAGGAGAGGGGGTTGATGATCCATGAAAATAGGTAGAAGTTCCATATCTCAAGGGAAAGATCAATGAAAGTAGGATCAAGGACCAAGAATGGGAGGTCTCATTCCAATCTTCATTCGCCTATAACCAGCTTGTTGTTCTAGAGACTTCTACTAAGAGAAGATTCTCCTCCATTTTGGAAAACTGCCTGAAGAGGACCAACAAGGATTTTCTTGACAAAAGTCGCGATGGCAGTGCTAGGAGAGTATGATGCAACAAGTGATCAACATGGGTCACTAGTTATGCAAACATGTTGGTCTTGAAAAACAAGGTTTTTGACAAGTTCTTCATAATTCTTTTAAGGAAAGTCTTCTTCTTTTATTCAAGGATGCTTCTGAACATGTTTCATGGTGAATACATTGACAACTTTCGTCATTTGTGACATTTGTGGCATTAACGACACAAATTTCAACACTTCAAGATACGAGATGGGGAGTGTGACAAAAAATTGTATAATTGATGCCCCATAAAGCATGAAGGCAGAACGATAAGTGATGGTCAAAGTGCTTTACAATCCAAGGCAAGGAATTAGAGAAACATCGTAAGGAGACCTACAAATCAAACATAATATAAAGTATTTGACATCTCTAATGTAATTATGCTTAATGATACACATTTGAGTAGGCATCAGCCATCCGAATAGAAATGGTTATGCTTATGGATCCACAACATAGATGCAACCATCCGAATAGAAGGGATCATTTGTACAATCATAAGTACTTAATAACTCCACATAGCTTGGATTTATCAGATGAAACCCAGGGTATTCATCTCTATCTCTATCCAAACAAAGTACAAATCTAACCATGTGAATAAATGTGTTGAATTTGAACATGGTAGAAACCACCTAATTACCATTCAATGATCTAAACCATTAACAGGTACGAGAGAAACCACCAATGATGATGATGGCTCTCAAGGTATACCAACACAATCCATGAGTCTGAATAATGAAGCTGAATTTGAACACTTCCAGAATCATTCGATCGAAGGCTAGTGATGTGAACCTATTGTCGAATGCAAAGAACCTGCCATTGAGACATGTAATCTCTAAGGTACTGAAAGGGAGTTTCTAGGCTATCTTCCTGGATAATGAGTTGGAGACGACAGGAAGTGATCCATCGAAGCAGGGCCATAATGTTTCCCATATCATCAACACGAAACATAGGATTTTGTAGAGTTGGCAAGAGTTTCAGCATTGATGTAGAAAAAGTCAAACAGGGTATAAGTGCTCTGAATTTGCAAATGGGACTTCTCTTGAACATATCGACAACACGACTCCGAAATGTGGCATCATTTGACTCAAAATAGGATGAGAGGTCATGATGACAATAGGCTATAATCATATGAGAGGCAAATGGATTCCCAAAACCCAATAAGGCAAGTGACAAAGTTAGGATAACCCAAACATGACATGAGATACAGATAACTGTCATGTTCAAGAGCGACATGTTTCCTTTTATACAAAATACATGATACATGTTTCCTTCAATTTTTTCCCCACTATTTCTAGTGAGTATCTCTTTATTTTTAATCTCAATCTTGAATAGGATACCATATGCTTTTCATATAAGTTCATCCTTCAGATGAATCCATCCTAGTATTTTTTATGAGCCCTAGGAAGGAGAAGCTCAGTTTCGTCATGAAAACAAGTTCTTCGTTGTTTTAGTTTTACAATTCCGCGGGAGGGGTAACTCGAAATATTTTTCATGTTTAGAGATTTTGAAAAAGAGGTGAAAAGAAAACTCCAGATGTCCCTTTTCATAGATAGTCTCTCAAATAATATTCAAGAGAACCTCTTAGCAATGTTTGACTAAGGTATTATTTTTTCGTATCTAGTCTATCTTAGTCCGAAAAAGGGTTAAACTTATATTGAGTAGACATATTTTCATTTACTTTTATGAGTTCGAAAAGACAAGCGCTTGAAAATCTTTTCATATTTCGAGAATCATAAAAGCACTGAAAGATGACTCCAAGGGGGTTCCTTTTTTGTTTATTTTATTACGATTCTGAAAAAGAGATAAAATAAAACTAGACAGTTCATCCAAAATCAATTAATTGTCACCAATTAGTAATAACATGTTGCTACACATGTGAACAAACATTACCCGGTTCCAGAAAAAATATATAAATATGGGTAAAAATATGCCCTAGATTGTAAAAATAATTTAAAAAGTTTATATAAACTCCAAACATAAAAGTAAATTTACCATTTGTCATTTTGTGAATTTGAGAGCACATTTTGCCCTAAATTCCATGGATCTTCAAGCGAGGAGTATGATCGATCCAGGGCACCATTCAGCAAACTGTCTATCACAGGTAAGATATTTGACCTTCCTCTACAATTCAATAGTAATTACAAGTAATTTAACCTATAGAATAGGTATCTAGGAGGGTTTGAAGAAAAATTGAGTCGACGGCGGCCAACGCAGCTTTTAACCATCGGGATTACGTTGCCCTCCCTGAGCTTAATAGTTCCATCACATTGGAAGCGCGAAAAAAATTAGAGACAGATGCGTCGGCACTACGAATTATAATTTTTCAACAGATCTCCAAAATTACTAGTTGTTTCACAAATTTTCCTCCATGGAATCTAATTAAAACCTTGTCCAATGATGTTTTACATGTTATTTATTGCAAAAAATGGCTATTGGATGGAAATAAAAAGGCCATGAAGTAGAATATCACTAGGCATCACAAGATCCTAATCGCATAAGGGCTCTCCATGCATGTGGATTGCTTAAGTTTTTCGGTACCCCTAGGATCAGAACCCAAGTGGAGTTATTGCAATACTTGGTAGGATGGTGGGATGTAGACCGTCATATGTTTATAATAGGGGACTAAGAGCTTGACATAAAAGTTGCAAAAATATACTTTATCACTGGTTTGTCTAAAAGAGGACAACAAATTCAATTGTTCATTCCTCGTGTTGGAGGAGAAATCACTGACATGCTAATAGCTAGGCATTTCCATCGTTCCCACAAGATGAAAAGCGGGAAGATAGACATCAAGACTATCACAAATATTCCACTAGGAACAATTCTATATGTTATGGCTCAAGTATCCCGGGTCCAAGCTCTCCATGAGGCAAGCAAATCCCACTTTTTAGTATGCAATGGGTTGCCTCAATCTAACCGCATTTAACTAGAGTGAAGGAGTACTCATCAATATGAAAGACCAGCTTACCAAGTGCAAGACGGTAAACTAAAACAATTTGGCTATGCATTAATTTTGGTGACATTCTTTCTAAAGCATGTTCCACTATTCAGATATCATTTGGTGGACGTAGAAACTCCCAGACCTAGTGATCCATGTTTACTGCAGTGGGGAGAGTTGATGCCTTGTCATGGAGGTGGGCAACAAATGTCATTTCCACCTGCATTCTTTGTATGGCTACATCAGCAACTCATCATGGTGGATGATTGGGCCTATGCTGGGACAGATTTCCAAGGAGTTCCTGATCTCCCACTGCTACCTGGAGCACAGTGGAATGAATCAGGTAAAGAACTATGTTTTTTTTTTGTTTTTCAATTTTTTTAATGTTTTTTAATTATGTGAATTGAGATCAAGACTTGTGATATTTTGCAGATGTGGGACCAAAGAGACCTCTAAGGGTTTCTCCGATAGCGAGAAGGGTGGCACAGCAGCTCGAGGATGCACCATTTGAAGGAGTCGATATTATGGTGGAGGTGGAGCACAATCTAGAGGCCTTGACTAGAGGCATTCCAGATTATGCTACTATTGATGAGATGCCATTTAGGTATCAAAGGCATACCATGGGGTTATCAGTTAGATTGTGTCAGTTGTTGGGCCGAGTTGTTAGGGCTATATCATGTTATCATGAGTATCATGTGGGCCGATAGACATGTCTCTATTCTTAGTTTTTTGCACTTATGTAGGATCGAGAAGCCATGTGTCTCAGAACACAAATTTTGATGTTTGATGTAAAAAAACATTTTGCAAACTCTATATGGTGATCTATATATACATGTTTTACCTTATGTACCTAATGTTCCTATCATATCATGGTTTTTAATTTTACATATGTTGAAAATGTCGATCTAAAATATGGTTAGCTAATGCATCAGTCAATGTATTTAGATGTCTTGGAATGTGTTGATATGCTATGTAATCAAAATTTATTTCCAAGACACGAACATGCAAGTACGTTCTTAGAATGTTAGGGTTTCTGATGGATTAATGCATGTTTAATTTTAATACAATGAGTTGTGAATCATGTTTAAAAACTAACAATGTAATACCAAGAGCAATAACTTTTGACAATAGTTTGATGACCGCATTATATTCTTATATATTGTTAGTTGTGTGTCCTAAACATATACCCTGTGAAATCACTAACTCATCATTGGGAGAAAAGAGTGCCCACGTAGCAGAAGACAACTTTTGTGTACTACGACAAGCGCCATTAGCGAAACCGACATAAGGAAGAGGGTTCATTGAAATCTGCAAACCAAGTGGAACACGTGGTAAGCAGGGGAAAACATGTTTGCAAAAATGCAAACAATTACACCAAAAGAAAACACACTAATGTACAAAGTATCTATGCAAGATTAAGCATAATACATTTTCAGATAGAGCCCATTGCGGGGCTCAGACAACTGATTTCCATCATAATCAACTAACTCTTATGCACCCTTTTATAATACATGTTTAACAATATAGGGTACATGCCACATGGATTCAAACTTTCAGGCACCTAATTTATCGTTAGCTTCATTACACAATAAGATCAGGTCACCTTCTGCGTATGCACGAGGGGTTATGGTTTTGTCATATTGGGCTTTAAATCATCTTCTTTGAATCTCAGTTACCAATGTGGAAATTCGATGAGTCTCATCAAGACGTTCTAAGTAAATCAATCGTTCTTCTTCAGGTGAAGTACCAAGAAGTAGTTCGATGGATAGCTCCAATGATGGGATCTCACACTCAATTGGTAGAGTGGATTCCATACCATACACCAATTGGAAATGTGTGAATCTGGTTGTTGTTTTAACAGAGGTTTGATATGCCCATAAGGCTTACAAAAGCATAAGATGTCAATTATTTTTATGCATCTTAATGGTTCGTTGAAGCATAGTAACCAAAACATAGTTGAAAACTTCAACTTGACCATTAGCATGTGGGTAATATGGAGTTGAGCTATCGTGACATAACCCCAACTGAGAAGTGAGTTTTTTCATCATGTAATTACAGAAATGGGAGCCATGGTCGGTGATTATGGCTTGTGGAACACCAAACTGAGGTATGACATGATTAAATAGGAATAAGGTTGTATTTTTACCATCAACATTGTATGTAGGCATTGCCTCGACCCATTTTGTGAAATAATCCATGACAACGATGATGTACTCATTCCCCCCGAACGAGTGAGGGTTACAAGTCATGAAATCAATGCCCAATTTTGCAAATGGACCAATGGTAATAACTGGCTGTAAGGGAGCAGGTGGGGTCATTGTTTCCAGTTATGGATTTGGCAAGCATGACATTTCTTTACTGCAAGAATGTAATCTTTCAAGATGGAAGGCTAAAAATAGTCAGCGCGAAGGATCTATTGAGTTGTTGCGTATCCTGACATATGACCGTCACAGGCTCTAGAGTGGCAATCATTTAAAGCTTTCTCAGCTTCTTCATGTGTCAAACACTGTCGAAGGGCTGAATCCACACCATGACGGTATAAGTTATCCTCAACAACGTGATAAGGTTGGGATTGGTACTGAATTCGACGTCATTTAGAGCGAGATAACTCTGGTTTAAATGATTTAGTTTGGAGATATATGATGAATAAGATATATCCATACCATGGATCGTGGGTGCTAATAAGGAAGAGAGATTCATCAGGAATAAGTTCATCAAATACAATAGTCGTATATGCAGAGGGAAGATCACAAATCAATTCAGCAAAAACTAGTGATTTCTTTGACTTAGTTTTAGTGAACTCTAAGTTGACCTCCTGCAGGATGAAAATCCATTTGGAGTATTTCCCCCCCAAGAAACTGACGAGATAGAATATAATTCATGGGGTTACAATCAAATATCACTATAGTTTTGCGTAGGAGGATGTAGTTGTGAAAACGTTGGACAACATGAGCTAATGCCAATGCTAACTTCTCTACATGGGCATACCGAATCTCAGCATCAAAGAGATTACGGCTCAGATAGTATATCACATATTCATTTCCATCGTAATCAGCTTGAACCAGCACCATACAAATGGTACTGTGAGCGACGGAAAAGTATAGGAAATAATCGTGATGGTAATTAGGAGAATGCAACAAAGGTGCGCTAATGAGTGAGGTCTTTAAAGCATCGAAGGATTACTGGGAAATGTCATCCCAAATGAATGGGACCCCTTTCTTCAAAAGGCGAGTAAAAACCTTGGCAAGCTCAACATAGTTTGGGAGGAAGCAACGAAAAAAGTTTTCCTTCCCTTGCAAACTCTGAATTTGGTGTAAAGAATATGGAGGTGATAGATTGACAATGGCCTCCACCTTAACATGATTAGTTCGGATGCCTTCTTTGGACACTACAAATCATAAGAGACGACCATATTCAACACAAAAGACACATTTATGAGGATTTAACCGCATATTATAGTGTCAACAGCGAAGAAAAATTTCCCAAAGGTGAGCTGAATGGTCTTGACATTAAGATGAGTGTGCACGTAAATCATCAAGATATGGCCCAACGATATTTTTGATATCGTGGAAAGCATAAGACACGACCCTTTGGAAGGTTGCACTACCATTTTTAAGGCCAAAAGGAAGCTTTTTATAATCAAAATTTCCCCAAGGACAGATAAAGGTAGTCTTATGTTGATCAACAGGAAGGATATTAATCTGGTTATATCCAGAAAATCAATCCATAAAGGAAAATATTTCACTCCTACCACATTCATCGATAAAGGAAGTAGGGTAATTATCCTTAGGATAGGCTCGATTAATATCTCTATAATAAACACAGACATGTATGGTTCCCTGCTTTTTAGTCACTGGAACAATATTGGAAACCCAATCTTTCAGTGGTATGGGGTAAATAAAGTCAGCTTTGAGAAGTTTTTCAACTTCATCTTTAATGGAAACTGCCTTCCTTGGGTGCATCGGATGGAGATGTTGTCGAACAGGTTTCGCATCTAGGTTGGTTGGGATCTCATGCACCACAATGCTTGGATCGATGTCAGGCATTTCTTCGTAGGTCCAGGTGAAGACATCATGAAATTATCTAGATATGGTCGTATACATCTTAATCTCAATGGGAGAACAAGAGGCCCCTATATGAATTTTTTCAACTATCCCTAGTTTCACAGAGATGTCGATGGGCATGGTTGCCGAGATGTTCCCAAATTTCCTTCAAAAAACACCTCGTGAACTAATATGGGTGTCTGGAAGAGAGGAATCATTGTAGGGGAAACTAAATTATCTAGATAGGTAGGAATCGCACCAAGGCTAGGAAGAAAAGAGGAATGATTATGAATATCATTCCAAGGGGTTTATTCAAGAAAAATGACTTCAACGATACTTTCGTTAGTAAGGAAAGTGTCATTCAAGGGATATTCAGAATTTGAAGAACCAAGCTAAGGAGTTTACGAATACGAGTCTAGGACCATACTCAATCGATCATTACTTTCTAATGCAGTCGCAAAATCCAAAAGGACAGCTTCGTAAGCTTGTTCGACGGGGCTGAGCAACATGGTGTCACCAAAATTACCAATCTAATCAGGGCCAAGGATGATCCAAGGGTCATTACTAGACGAGATCATATTAACTGAGGCAAAATTTGTGGGAGGAGGAAGGGAAAAAGTTCCCATTAAGGAAGAGTCTTTGAAAAGACCTAGTTCAACATTTTCATAAGGAATGGTGGTTTTTCCAACATAAGGTACATTATCCATTGAAGATTTAGAGGAAAAGAAGGCCAATTGGTATACTATGACAATTTTTCCTTGGCAAGGAAAGCGAAGTACACGGAAAAGAGTAGAAACCACACAAAACATTGCATGAGTCCAGCTACGACCAAGTAGAAGGTTATAATTGAGATTTGCGTCAACAACCTCTACTTCCATATTGACAGTTTTTCCTTTTGAATGAATTGGTAAAGAGTTGAGAATACCATTCGGTCAAAAACCTCTACCATCAAAAGCTTCCAAAGTATTCGAGGACTAGTTAAGAGGAGGGGAGCCAAGGGCTTTCCAACATGATATGGACATAATGCATGTACAGGCTCCTTCATCAACGAAAATTCGGTGAATAGTTTTTCCCATAATGACAACTTGTATGAGAAAAGCAAGTTGAGGTAGTAGGCAAGGGACATGATTTTCAAGATCAAAAGTGATCAAGCTGGAATTTGTGGGATCAAATCCTCCAATGGCAGATAACAAAGCCTTCCATTGTGATGGACGCATTCAAAGTACTTCCAAGGCAAACATCGTCGAGGGTGCTTGAGCCAAATATTCTACAATATTATAATGTTGGGAAATTTATGCATTTGGATTATAAGATGATTTCCGAAGAACACCCTTAGGGGGTGGTCGGATTATGGAATCAATGCAAGGTTTTTCGATATGGAGAGGACTGGAATTGGGTGAAGTGGAGGAAGACAGTATATCAGGGGCATCTTTCTCCACCACGGGTCTTTTAGGAGTTGGATAATATTTTGATCTTGTGGCTACGAAAATAGGTTTTGAGCCACTCATGAACACTTGAGAGCTTCCAGAGGTCTGAGCATGGGGTTGGTCAACCATTTGTGTCTGCTGAGATGGAAAAGGTTACTTCAACACAACTGGTGTCCCTGAGGTACATTTCAAAAGACAACTCACTTCAGAACGTTGGAGGCAATCCTTGGTGTAATGATCCTCATCACAAATAAGGCAAGGATATTTAGGCTTTCACTTTGATGAATCATCGACTGACGATTTTGGGGAATCCTATTTGGGGGTATCTTGCTTAGCTTTTCCTTTACCCTTTTTCTTTCCTTTCAATGATTTATCTGTTGCGGTAGACTGGACATCATTTACCTTTGAGGTTTTACTAGGATTCTTTGAGTTGTCTATGGTATTGAAGGTTGCAACGACCAAAGTAGATTTAGATTTTGTAGAAGCAGTCAAGGTACTACTAGACCGTTAAGTTACAAATCCAATGACACCATCAACAGGTGGTGAATCTGCGGGTCTGGAGGATGCAGGACTAGTTGAAGGGCATGGGGGACCAAACAGCGGTTCATACAGCATGCCAGAATGTGAATATAAATGATCAAAATATTGGGAACGAGCATTGGATTGTTCCTCAGTTACACAACCACCCATGGCTATGTCTTTAGCGATGGGGGGTGAATGATATTGTAAACCATTTAGTCAAAATATGATCTGGGATGTCAAATTTGATGAGACGACACCTACATCTCCATTCATGCATATGAGTGGAGGTCATCTTCTGCAAAGATGTTAAGTGATGGGTTTCAATCTCGTACCAAAAAGGAAATTAGAAATGGTTGAGGAATGCCATGGCCAAAGAATTGAAATATTGGAAAGTACCTCGAGGGAGATCGATGTACCATTTAGTGGCAGTGTCTGTCAAAGTGTGATGGAAAAGATGCAACCAAATTAAATCATTAACCCAAGAGTTAGAGGAACACCAAAGGTGGTAAGTCAGAAAGTGTGCTTGAGGGTCTTCTCCAGATTTACCTTCGAACTTAGGACAGTCACTAGGTATTTTAGTTAGTACCAGAGGCGAATACAGTGAGTGGAATATTAGGTCATTTCTATGTTGTGACACATCTGACAATTCCAACGTTGCCAAGAATGGAAGTCGTGGATTATATGGGCTATAAGGTCTCTAGTATGCACCAAACTAAGTGTTCCAACCCTGATGAGGTTGGGTCTTCCCCCACTGTGGTGGTTTTTGACCATAAGGAATGTATGGAGTCCGGTAAAGACCATATAGGACGTATGGACTCTGCGAGGAAGACTGACCATACTGTTGCTAGAAGGGTATTTGATGCAACTATGGTTGAAGTTGAGGGTAAGGTCATTGTTGTGATTGAAAGGGAACCTGCGACTGCGATTGTTGGTAAGGTCCCTGTTGGGATTGGAAGGAAACTTGTGGCTACGGCTGTTAGTAAGGTCCCTGTTGTGATTGAAAAGGAACATGCAGTTGCAGCTGTTGGTAAGGTCCTTGTTGGGACTGGAAAGTAACCTACAGTCACCACTGTTGGTAAGGTCCTTGCTAGGGTTGGAAAGGAAGCTATGGCTATAGCTGTGGGTAAGGGCCCTGTTGTGGTTGGACAGGAAAATGTGGTTGCAGGGGGGATTACCAGTACCAAGAGGATATGAAGGATTCAGGCCATATTGCATTTGGGGACGTGCCTACTGATTGGGAGGAACTCCCAATAGTGGATATTGGGGTTGTTGAGAGCCAATAGGAACATATGGTTGTTGGTAGGAAGGTTGAGTCAAGGGGACTTAGAGACCTTGCAAGGGGGTCCTTGTGACAGTGCCTGATACAGATGGAACTATCATTCCACCTGGGTTAGAAATAGTACCATTGGGTTGATTTACCCCTGAAGCATGAGGAGGGGGTGCATAGTTTGCATGGTTTCCACTAGAAGCAAGAGGTATGTAAGACGAATGACTTCCCCCACCAAATGATGGAATAAATGAACTCATAGGTTGTCCACTCTGAGTGGGGACCGTTGTTACTGTGGTTACAGTAGAAGGAGCAGAAGGCCCAAGAGGAATCTGTGCTTGGCCTACCATTATCATAGGCTGGGAATGGCTCTACGTAGGTGCTAATACATTTAGAACAAACGAGCCAGTACTAGGAGTAACACCAGATGACCAAATGGGTTATGAAACAGTGAAGTTGCACCAAAAGTGTCAAAAAAAGCATTGTTGAGAGAGTTATAACCCTATGCGACCAAGGGTGCACTATAAGCAGGAGGTGCACTTGTCCCACTCGTCAGATTGTAGGGAGCAAAAACATAAGCAAATTTCTCAGGAGGAAGGAGAGATATAGGATCAATGTCAGCAGCTGGAACATGGGTTTCAGATGTTTCCAAAGGAACACCCTAGGGTGTTGACTCTACAAATGAGTTATCACTATATGTCGCCATGTTTGGGAACAATTCTCGAATCGGAACCCGAGACGCTCTAGGATAAGGATCCAAGGGTAAGTTAGGAGTATCAAAAGGACTATATGGATGTAGAGGTGATAAATACACAGGATCTAGATCAAAGAGTGGATTGGGAGGAAAAATTAAGAACTATAAAGTAGCTTTAGGACTAGCCAGAGGAGAGTCCTGAGATGAAGTGACCAACTCTTGAGTCGGTGGTCGGGAAGAAAGGGGTTGGACACTTAGGACAATACCAAGTTCAACACCTTGGTTCTCAAGGGGCTCAGGCTCAACAGTATCAAAAAATACAAATTCTAGGTGGATCAGGTGCATTAGCATCTCCATAGATATTGTGTTCTGTATCTAGGGTCTCGTTTTGGACTCCTTGTTGTAATATGTCAGATTTAGAATGTGAAGAGGATACGGGTGGTGAACCTTGTGCATGGCATAAAGGAGGATTTGGTGTTTTTGCCACGATGGCATTTTCACGAAATCAATTACTAATTGTGTGTTGGTGAATACTTTTGGCTTAATTTTGTTGTATAATTAACCAATGATTTTGAGGAAAAAAGGAGTTGTTTCACGGGTAGTATGTTATTTTGTGGTCAATTAATTTTAAAAATCAACAAAAAATAAATCAAAAAGGGGTAAGTAGGCATGAAAGTTTACCAAGCAACTATGAACTGCAATATACATCTTGGTGAACCAAGGAATTAACATACCGAAGCCAATCTCCTTGAATGTTGTGTTTGGTGTATCATGATATACAATGCGTGTTATGAAACCAGCTCAAGAAAAGATAGAAAAGATAAATCAACGCCTTAGAATTCAGCCTCTTCGAGGGGGCAACTTCCTTTACATTACATCAATAAACAATTCTTCGATGATACAAATGAAAAGACCTCCTTTCTATATATAGGAGTCTAAGGGGTCATAACATAATTAGAGCC
>APFE030415028.1:156605-182294 GCA_000404065.3 Pinus taeda
ACATAATTAGAGCCTACATAACAATAATAATGTAAGGGCACAATAATAACAATAGTGGGCTTCTATGAGGCACAATAATAACAATAGTGGGCTTCTATGGGGCACAATAGTAACAATATGGGCACAATAGGGGCACAACAATATTAATAAGGGGTACAACTACAATAGTAATGGGGTAATCACTAGTATTATGGGGACCCAACAATGCGGCAAACTTAGTTATCTATAGATGGATAGAAACCTATTGGGGACTCCCAAAATATATGTGACGGTACGTGGGAGTGCAGTCCATAATAGTGTTGTCTAATGTGTAACCATTCGATGGGAGAGTTCCCATATACTTACCATGCGTGGAGCACCTCCAATATCCCTGAAAGTGCTGGAGAACAGTCATATACACTTCCATACGTGGAACGAGATTTCATCCTTGGGATGTAATGCTGGAAAACAACTATAGCTTCTACGTTTAATGACGTTGTAGCACGTCTCTAGCCTAAAGCTCTAAATGTTTTTGTTAATGTTCCAAATGCTCCTTAGGTTAATTGAGATAAATTTTTAAGTTGATCTTGAATTATGTTTCTGTTTCAAAGCTCAAAAATCGATGTCACTTGAACACACCTATGATGGAACTAGTATGAGGAAAATACTCTTTCCATTTCAATGAAGACTATCTAGCATAGGGAATAAGTTCAAACATTGATACAACAACCAAGTATGAAGCAAACAAAGCTTCCTAACTAGATATTTCACTTTCACTATTCCAATGCACCCATCAAAAGTAAAATGAATTTCAATTCACTAAGATCCATATACATGAATTTTTTCACTTTTTCTTTTCAATGAATGAGAATGCACTTTTCAGCTTTCAACACTAAGCAAAATAATATATGTTCAATGATAATCCCAAAAATGACTTTTCAATGTAATGTAATCTAATGCGATTTCAAAAAGTAAACTTTGAGATGAAAGCTAAGCAAATTCAAATGCCATTTCTTTAATGGTTCTCAAAAGAACTAATAGTACTTTAACCAACAACAAATCAGTATTCCTTCGGCACATATAAGTAGGAAACAACAAATTCAATTGACTCAAAGAACTAAAGACTCAACCAAAATTCACTTTCACTACTTCAAACAATGGGATGGACTTTTGCAAACCAATAAGAAATCAACAAAAATAATGGAAAATTATATGCACGTAGAGCAGGAGGACACTTTAAAGATCAAGACACACTAGACCTTTCTGGTAGAAACACGACAAATTCTTTATTTTTATGGACCAGCGCGGGAAGACACTATGAGACAGACGTACAAGCGCAATTGTAATGGTTAAAATCAGCACTAACAGTGCACCTGTTTCTGGAGAAAACGCGTTGGGAAAGAAAGACTTAGGAAAATGAAAAGAAATTCAAAGATAAATCCAAACTTGACACTCTAAAGAACGTACTACTTAGAATACAAACCCATAATGAACCTAAGTTAGATATCACTAGGAGGTTGGCCAAACTAATAAAAAAGACCAAACATAAAAGAAGGTTTGAAGGGTTATAAGCTCCCCAATGGAGTCGATGTTTTGTTGTGCAGGCAATCCTTTCTGCGGACAAAAACGATCCCTCTAGTCCTATGGGAGAATCTAGCAACAAACGAAGACAAATATATGTAAAATTTCCTAGTTTATACCAGAAAACATAAAGGAGGATAGATGACCTACCTCACTTTGATGCTAACATTCGTTGGTGTCATCCTGTTGTAGGGAAAACCCAACGCTCCCATTACTTGAAGTAATGGGGACCTTTTCCATTGATTTTTGGCTTAGCATCTTTTATGATTTTCATTTAAGTTAATTGTCTTACAATTTTTTCATTTTTTAGTTTTCATCGAATTTCTATTTTAATTGTTTCATTGAATCCGACTTTTCATTAAATTTCCATCGATATTTGTTTCGACCCATTTGGTCAAACAATTTATAAATGGCACTCCTTTGAAGTTTGTTCGTTTTCTCGCCTCGACTAAAAATGTAAATAAATGTATAATATTTTGATTTTCATAGATAATTAAGTTCAATAGTCATTTATTGTAAATATTAACTCTTATTTAGTTTTTACTAATATTCTTTCATTTTCACTAACGATCCTACAAAATGACCCAGCTAAATCATACAACACATGAAAACGTGTTTCGAAATCTTGGTAATTTACTCCAATTTATTATTTTAAAACAAGTTGCCAAGACATGGTTCTCAAAATTGCAAAATCGCTATAGTCCAATTTATAGGATTATTAATTCCACATGTACCCTGCTTCATATCACTTCTTTCTTTCCAAAATCTTGATCTAAGAAAAAAATATGATCCAAAATTGTGATTTTAAAATTATAATGCGATATTGCAATATCGCAAAAATATAATCCATCCATTTAACCGATATCAATTCCTGCAATTTTGCAATCCGATTTAGTTCATACAAAAGATTTAAAAAATTTAACTCGAAATTTTCAATACCTTATAACTCCCATCACCATGACCTCACCCACTCTCCACCTTCCTCTCCACTCCTTATCCCTCCATACCATAATACTCCTTATCCCTCCATTCCCCATTTCACATATGATTAATGTGAAGTTTTAATATAATTTGTAAATTATATAATTAATATATTATATTTTTGTTATAATATATTATATTTTAATTATAATATTATATTATAATTTTAATATAATTGGTTTGTGATATAATTATATTTTTAATTAAAATTTTAATTTCTTTAATTAATTGAATTTTGTTAATAATTAATTAAATTTTGTAATTTAATTAATGTTTCAATTAAATTAGCTTTAATTAAATAATAATTATAGTTTAATTTAGGATTATAAATTAGTTTAAAAAAATTATTTTTAGTCCATGCGACAAAATTTCCAGAATTATGGCAGTTTTAATATACCAACTTCAAAAGCTCATAAATGGAGTTTTACTTGGCCAAATGAGGCCCACGATGGCTCATTGGAAAGACAAAATTGTGGAGAATATTTCTGAAGTGGCTTCATTTCCATATTTTATCATTTATTCGGTATAAAATCTAGCAGAAGATCAGAATCTGAATTTTTAACAAAATCAATTTTCTTAGTTTTATTTTATGCATTCTTATTTGCCCACGACTTCTTCTGAGTGCGGATTCATTCGTCACTAATCTCCTTGGCTAATTAAATCATCACAAACACCAATAAAAAACTCATATTTCCTTTTCAATTATTTCTTTAATTGAATTTGATTGAATTTCTTTTAATTCCATATTTAGCATTTTGATTTAATTTTTGTATTTTAATTTTTTTATTTGTTTCACAGGAAAACTATTGAAGAGATGAAGAGAAAATAATCCAATCAATGAGAAAGCTCCAACAATAGAAGAATGGAATTTTGAGCCAATGAAAATTGATTAAACATATTTCTTCTTCAACAAACTTTCTTGTTAAGAATTCTTTTGAAACTATTATAAATAGCAGATTATAGAATGTAATAAGGGCTTCTCTCCTCAGCAATTATGGAATTCTAAAAGCACTTATGTAATAGGAATTTAGAGTTGTAGGTGGGAGGAGAGAAAATCTCAGATCTGGGGATTAGTGAAGATTTTTATTTTGCATTCTGAATTATGTATGGAGAATAGAGCTAGCACTTCTGCAGCTCTTGTTGTAACAACAGAAATTCAAGCAATGTAAAGGATTGTCGGAGACCAGAGCCAGAGAAATGGATTCAATAAATTGATATTTATTTACTGTTTTAAATACTAGTTTCATTCTATGATGGCAGGAATGTGTCATTTTATTCATATTTGTGCACTATTGTCAGTATGAATAGTTTGTCTCAATCATATGTTATTATTTATCTTTGCTCTTATGGATTGAATTCTGATTTTTGAGTAACTATTTAGTCAGAAATATGTCTTTTAATACTGGTTTAACAAATAGTGATATGGTGTGAACTACTTCCTCATATTATTGTTTAATTATTTGAATTATTGATTAAACAATCAATATCATTTTGTGAACTTCTTCCTAAATGTTGTTGGTTTATTATTTCAGTTAAGAGGTCTCTGAATAGAATATGTTTTAGTATACGTAATGTCAATTAATTGAACTACTTCATTAGCTTGATATTCATTATAAGCCAGACATATTTAAATCCCAATCATTTAAAATATCTTTCTCTCAATTGGGTTAGGTCTATAGCTGCTTAATTGAGATAGGATTAGGATTTAGTTCCTTTTGCTTGCATTATAGAATAAGTTTGCATTTAGATTTAATTTTGCATTCTTATAAGTCCTCTTCCCAAAGAGGCAAACTTTAGTTGTGGCTTGGTTGAGCCCCAAATCAGCTTAAGGATCACTTTCTCGCCTGATCAGAAAGAGGATTGGTCTCATGTCTCTTCTCCATTGGTGGATGAAAGTAATATTGTAAGCCATTTTGGAGATTGAGAGAAGGTAATTGCACCTAGATGAACCAATTGGAACCACCATTCCAAACGGTAAAGGAGTTTCTTTAAGGTCTAGACCGGGTGGTCATTCCCCAATGTTGTTGTAGCGAATTGTGAGGCTTCAACACGTCATTCATTCTTTTTTTCCCAAGCACAATCTCTTCTTCACCGTTACGGATGAATACCTGCAAGGAAAATCATGTGGAGACAAAAAATGTATACGTAGAAAAATTCTTTCCAATATAAACCATGTAACAGATCAAGGAGTATTACACTAAATGATCAATAATTAACACATTTATGGAAAGAAAAAACATAATTTATTATTAATAGATGGTAAAGGAACCATTACAACCACTTGATCCTTGATGTTGGAAGCCTCCTTTAGGTGATTTTCCAATTCCTAGCCTTAACCTTCAAGCACTCCTTTCTCCTTAGCAAAATGGGCAACAATTGGGCATAGTTCAACACTAGGAAGACAACCAATCTGTTATCACAAAATCTGACCTTGATAGGCTACTGATCAAGCAGACTCTGAGTAACTCTTTCAAACCAATCTTTTGGTTGAGGCTTAGCCTCCTCAACCTGAGAGGGCTCTCTCACTAGGTTTAGGGTTTTTTATTAATGATTAGATGGCTAACTCTAGGAACAAAATGAACAAAATTATGATTGGTTGGCTGATTGAAACTATGATTAGCAAATATCTATTGGGCTATGGAGTCAAAATAGTCTTCAACAAAACAGCATGATCAGCAAAACAAGTCAAGGCACTTAGAGTTTAGGTTTATGAATAAAACAGTAACACAGTGAAACGACACAAATTACAAGCATGTGAAGGAATTTAGAGTATTTTGCAATGAATTCTAAGTATCACAAGCTCATACCACTGCAAATAATTAATTAAACAAAGACATAAGAACATCAAACACATAAACTCTTTGTGAATCTTGAGTAGTCAAACTAATCTCTATATTAAGTATGAAAAACATGGTTTCTTACAATAACACAATATTTCCTTTACTAATGAAATTTCCAACCCTAAGGAATTAGATTTCAAGTTTAATATAGAACTTTACATCATTGGATACTATCATCCACCTTTCGAGGAATTCAAATTCCTAACTTAAACACCTATCTATTCAAAAACAAACTATTTAATTACAACTTGACAACTAGTTGTCTTTTAAGAGTCCTAATAAAAATAGGAGTAAAACTCCTAAAACAAGCCTTCAACACCCTTATTTGAGTCTTTAATACATTCTTTAATTAGCTTCCAACCCTATCCTCGATTTTGATGATGACCATGATGCTATTGCAAAACCTATTATATTATGCCTTAACCGCCCTAAAAATTAGGAGACAAAGTTCCTCTTCTTTAGGCCCTTAACCCTTTGTGTTTATCTTCAAATAGTTTTCTGCTGGTGTATAGGTGTCATGCATTAATAATTTGTTGAAACATCATTTTCCACCTATGCAAAAGGGAACTCGAGCATGTGGATGAAAACATGACTGTGCTTACGAAAATACTCTGTTTTCATAGCACAACCTTCATTTTACCTATGGAGTACTCCCTGAAGCTTTGCTACCTGCACCCCTGCCATCTGAGAGTTCACACATGAGGCCATATCCATTAGAAGCTTCAAAATTTGGAACTGATCCAGCATTCCCTCCACAATGCATCTATGAGAGCCAAATGATCATTTTCAGCAATTTCGTAGCGCGCTATGAAACTGTTGTGTGTGTTCTTTTTCAACACAACCTTCAAAAATCAGTGGTTTGGGAGCTTTTTCCAAAATTTTGAGAAGACTGATGTATTAACCAAAAATCAAAACCACATCCCTTCATAGATGTTCTTCTCTGTAGCGGCTCTTCCTTTATATGCCAAAATTCCTTTATGTACCAAAAATTGTTTTAATACCTTCATAGACTTCATTCCTTTTCTCCTCCAAGGCTATAAACTGGTTTATCCTCCTCTGAATGGCATTTGGCTCTTCTTCAAGTCCTTGAATTAACTTCATGACTGGTACCCCCAGTGATGTCGGAAAAACAACTTTGGCACCATAAACTAATTCATACGGTGAAGTCCCAATTGACCTCTTTGTACATATCCTATCATCCCATAAGGCCTACCTCAGCTTTAAGTGCCAAGCTTTACTGCTCTCCTGCAATACCTTTTTGATGATTCTAACAATGCTCTTGTTTGATGATTCAGCAAGACCATTTCCTTGCGGATAATAGGTTGTAGAGTGTCCAAGAGTGATGTGATATTGATGACAGAAAATAATCATTTTCTTAGACTTGAAAGCTTGAGCATTATCTCTTATAATCTTCGTGGGGCAGCCAAATCGAAACAATATATTATTCTCTAGGAAAGAAATAATTACAAAATCATTAGCTTGCCTCGTTGGAATCGCCTCTATCCATTTGGTGAAGTAGTTTGTTACCGTGAGAATCCAGCGATGTTGTCCTGATGATGATGGATGTATTTCTCCAATAAAATCTAACCCCCACTACTGAAAAGGTGCTTCCACATAGATAGGAACCAAAGGCAGAGGCACAAGTTTTCTTCTTCCTTCAAAAATTTGGCATTCATGACATGCAACAACTCTTTTGTAAATGTCTCTAAACATTGTTGGCCAAAAATATCCCGCTCTTAGGATCTTATTTGTTGTAGCCTTCCAATAATGTTTTCCTCCGCAATCACCTTTATGGAATTCTTCAATGACCCTTTCAGCCTCTTCTTCAAGTAAACAATTCAGCAAAATTCCTCTTGTATCTTTCCAAAACAGATTTCTGTCAAATATAAAATATCTCAAAGATTTCAGCTTAACAAACCTTGCTTTGGATTTTGTTAGATCAGAGGGAGCTTTGTGATGTTGTAAAACAAATACCACATCTTTGTACCAATCTGAAACAAGATATTTCTCATAAATTGGAACCATATCTTCCTCATCATCAGAAATTTCTAATATTTATGCATTCAGATTTATGTCAAGACAATCCAAGTTTGACTTGAGTCATTAAATTTTTCAATCCTTGTCCCTTCACCAATTTGGTTGGTTTGATATTTATATCATATTCCAACAATTTTGCAATCCATTTTCCCCTTTTTCCATCAGGATCTGCCCGAGTTAGAATATCTTTCACCGCAGTACTTGGAACACATGCCACAATGTGAGAATGCAGAATGTAAATTTTGAAGTCTTTAATAGCCTTTACCAAAGCATAAGCTTGTTTGTATAGAATATTATATTTCAGCTCAGCATTAGCTAATGTTCTACTAAAGAAAGATATAGGCTGTTCAATACCTTGTTTTCCCTTTTGAAGCAAAACTCTAGCAATGGTGTTTTCGGAGGAAAATTTAAAAACTAGAAATTCCTTTGAGAAAACTGGACTGATGAGTACTGGTGCTTGTGTGATTTCCTTCTTAATTTGCTCAAAATAATTCCTTGCCTCATCTATCCATTTAATATCAACTCCTTTCTTTAACATCCTTGTTATATCTTTGACAATCTCAGCAAAGTTAGGAATGGAACGCCTAACAAATTCACTTTTCCAAGAAATGATTGAATTTCTTTCCTACTTCTTGGTAAATATACCCTTTGAATGGCATCAACTTTACTAGGATCAATCCTAATTCCATCTTCAGAAATTATATGACCAAGTAATTTGCCTGTAGTTAAAGAAAAGATACTTTTAGTAGGATTAAGAGAGATACCAAACCTTCTACATTTCAGCAGAATTTTTTCTAGGTGCTTCATGTGATTCTCTTCTTTCTTTGAAAATACTATGATGTCATCAAGATAGACAACCACCATCTTGTGCTTTTCTTCAAAAAAAGCAATGCCCATTGCTCTTTGAAAGGTAGCTCCCACATTCATGAGACCAAAAGGAATCTAGGCATACATGAATGTACCCCATGGTGTTGTGAAGGCTATTTTCTCCTGATCATTCGGGTGCACAAGAATCTGATTGTACCTTGAGAAGCCATCAAGCATAGACATTCTTTGTGAAAAAACAATATTTTGCAGAATTGAATCCATCTTGGGAAGAGGATAGTTGTCCTTTAATGAAACCTTATTCAAATTTCTGAAATCAATAAAAATTTTGATTTCTCCACTCTTCTTTCTAACCGGAACCAAATTTGCAAGCCAATTTGAGAATCTGATTGGGACAATGATTTTAGCATCAAAAATTTTCTTAAACTCCTTTTCAATCAATATCATGAGTAGGGGATTAATTCTTCTCAACTTTTGTTTGAATGGTTTCTCATTTTCTTTAATAGGAATAGTATGTTGAATAATGGAAGGATCATACTGTTTTAAGTCAGCGTAGCTCCAAGCAAAAACATCAAAAAATCTCTTCATCATCTCAATATACTTGAATTTCATATCAACTGAAAGAAACTTTGAAATTTTGATCATCTTAGGTAAAGCTGATGAACCCAAATTACAGCTTTCTATTTCCTCTTCATCAGCTTGTATCTTAGGCGACTTGAACACATCATTCTAATCAAAAATCTTTTCAAGAGGAATAAGACCCTTTGGTATTGAATTATTCTTTAATTGCAAGACTTCATAATTTTCTTTAGACTCAACAAGCATGTTTTGTTGATCTACTTTAGTACTTTCAAATTCTTCTTTCAGCTCAATAAAATTCTCTACATGTTGATCATCTTCAAAAACTTACCAATTGGTTATATTATCTGGTATATCTGGTATATAATGAACTTCAATCTCATATTTCTCAAAATAATGTATAGGAATGACAAAAAGACTTGCCGAAACAGCAAGAGAATCAACAATAGAATTTTGGTCTCTAGTTTTGATAGTGAAAGAATATGCTTGAAAATTTTCCAACATGTCTAAAACTAGATTTCTGTATGTTCTCATCATTACATCCTTTGTTTGATAGACACCCTCATATTATCTAATAATCAATTCAGAATCTCTAAAAACGGAAATATTCTGAGCCTTCATTCTTACCAACACATCTAGACCCAAAATTAAATATTCATATTCAACCATGTTATTTGTGAAATCAAAATTCAATTTGTAAGAGTAAAACTTACTCTCATCACTTGGACTTGTGATCCAAATTCCTGCTCCTGCCCCTTCTTTTCCTGCTAATACATCAAAGTACAAAGACCACCATCCCTTCATCTCTTTGTCATTTTCTTGTTGATTTTCTGAGTGTTGATTTCTGTTTTCATTTCTTCCAGTCCATTATCAACTGACTCATTAAAAAGAATTCCAAATCCAAGTTCAATATCAAGTGAATAAATAGGAAAGTTCTGAGGTTTTTCTTTGTTGCTTACCGTATAAGCCATTCTAGTCTCCCGATACAATCTCCTTTGTTCACCAAAAATAGGAATGGTGGCATAAGAGAGGTCCATCTGCATTGTGCCTTTAATTTTTGTTGCCCATGATCTTGATAGCAACATCCCAAACTTTGGTGGAATATCAGCCACAACAATGTCCATAACAATTGTCTTTGCTGGGATTTGTGTTAGACCAACAACAACATCTTTGATTAAACCAATACATTGGACTCTTTTTGAATCAAAAGAGAATAAATCCTTATATGGTCTTGTTACCTGTAATCCTAACCTCTCCATAATTACTTTGGGCATGAGATTATGAGAAGTCCCCGAATCCAACGTAGCATTATGTAAAGTCATATCATGAATACTAATGCTTACATAGAAAGGAGGAAACTCCTTATTTTGATCATCTTCTAACCTTGTACCCAAATATATAGTAGGATTATCTTCTTGGACATTTAAAATATCAACAGCTCTTGGTTGTGAATTCAACATCTCCACAATCTTGCTTCTATATTTATTTACCTTGAGAATCTCACTAAAAGGGACTGATATTTTAATCTTTGAAATTTCATTCTCAAGGTTAAAAACAGAAACAGATTTTTCAGCTTCTTTGATAGGAGGGAGTTGAGTGTCCTTTTTACCAAGTGGAGAGTCTTCCTTACCTTCAGTAACCTTCGAGGTATCTTTTTTGGCTTCAACAACCTTTGAAGCATATTTCTTGGGTTGCGCTTTGTTTGCAATAATCGGCACATTTCCGTTTCTAAGATTATATTGTTTTTGCATCTCAAAGGTAGCATGTTGATACCCTTTAAAATAATATGAAGGCTCTTCCCCTTGATTGGTCAAACCTGACTCATCATGTTCTTCTTTAGTCAAGAAAATTATTGACACCTCTTCATCTAGACGATGGATAGATTCTTCAGGAATTTTGATCATCTTCTTCATCAACCAAATTTTGTTGAAAAGGACGTTTCACTGGAGGATTAGGTTGATGATTTCTATTTTCTCTTGGGCTTTGTTGGTTTTGAGGTCTCCTGAATTGAGGGTTTCTAAATTGAGGTTCATGTTGCACAGGAGGAGCAGAGGTGTTTCCATGAACTAAACTATCCATCAACTTCTCCATGGTTTTCGTCATTAAGTCTAATTTATCTTCAGGAGTTGAAGAGGAAGGTTTCTCTTCTTCTTTCAATTTGGCTTTTCCCAGTTTTGAATTTTTGGTAGCTATCATGTTTACCTCTACCTTTACTGCATCATTCTGCATATCAGCAAGTGTAGGATATTCTCTTTCTCTTAGCAAGAGAGAAAAGTCATAATCAAATGCTTCAGCATATCTCATTTGTGCTAAGGCTTCTGGAGGTTTCAAACAAGTTGGAATTGAGTTAAACACTTTATTGAATATTTTTGAAAAAATTTGGACAGTTTCATCATATGCTCTTCTAAGGTTGTTATATTCAGTAAGTGCTTGAATTGGATTAGTTCTATTTCCCCATTTCCTTAGAAAACTATCTTCAAATTCTATCCAATTTTGAATGCTTCCTGGTGTAAGAGCTTTAAACCATTTTATAACTTCACCAATGAAGCTTTATGCAAACAATCTTAATTTCACATCCTCATCATCGACTTCTTCTCTATCAACAAAATCATTGAATCTATCTACATGTTCTGCGCTGTAATTTCTTCATCAATACCCCAGGTAGGGATCCTAGCAGCATATTTACTAGGTAGGTCATGCAAAACAGCAGGGAGCACAAGTGGAGCATACGTAGCAGGTGCAGCCATGATTAAAGGAGGAAAAATAGTTGTAGGAATTATAGCGACAGACGATGAAGAATTGATATGAGGAGGGTTGCTTGGTTTCTAAAAGCCACTAGTAATAGAAGAAATAGAAGATGAGGAACTAATATGAGGAGGACTACTTGGCTTCTATAAACCACTAACATATGAACTCCAATTTGGAAGAGGTAAACCAGCTTTAGATTTCAACAAGACTTCAAAAGGGTCAAGTTCTTTCAGTTTATCTAAAGCTTCCTTCTCCAACAATAGCTCAGAGGTAACAACTTCCCAAAGTTCTTATTTGTCTTCTTGTGATACTAGGTTTGAGGTGTCAATTCCTCTCCTTTGCAAGTTTACGATAATACCAATGAGTTCCTCTTCATTTTGTGATCTAAACAATACTTCATGAATTTTATCATCAACTTTTTAGTCTTCAGGACTTCTTGAGAATTCAGAGCACAAATATTTTGAATGAGATGGAGTACCTGATATTTCTGAAAATCTTTGACTGACCCTTGAAGCAGTGTTAGGGTTGTCTCCAATGGTAGGTGGATTGGGATCAGGATTGCTCCGTGTGTATCTCCTTCTCGAAGCCACGTTTAAAACTTTGAAAATATATGGAGTCACCAAGGTAGATTGCAACCATGAGAAATTTTATGAGCTCCTACTACCTTCAGAAGTTCAGCTTCTTGATTTCGGGAATGAGTAATCTTTAGGCTCCCGACAGATGCACCAAAATGTTATCACAAAATCTAACCTTGATAGGCTGCTGATCAAGTAGACTCTGAGTAACTCTTTCAAACCAATATTTTGGTTGAGGCTTAGCCTCCTCAACCTGAGAGGTCTCTCTCACTAGGTTTAGGGTTTTTTTTATTAATTATTAGATGGCTAACTCTAGGAACAAAAGTATGACTAGTTGGCTGATTGAAACTATGATTAGCAAATATCTATTGGGCTATGGAGTCAAAATAGTCTTCAACAAAACAACATGATCAGAAAAACATGGAAGTCAAGGCACTTAGAGTTTAGGTTTATGAATAAAAACAGTAACACAGTGAAACAACACAGTTTACAAGCATGTGAAGGAAGTTAGAGCATTTTCTAATGAATTCTAAGTATCACAAGCTCATACCACTGCAAATAAGTAATTGAACAAAGACATGAGAACATCAAACACATAAACTCTTTGTGAATCTTGAGTAATCAAACGGATCTCTGTATTAAGTATGAAAAACACAGTTTCTTACAATAACACAATCTTTCCTTTACTAATGAAATTTCCAACCCCGAGGAATTCGATTTTCAAGCTTAATATAGAACTTTACATCATTGGATACTATCATCCACCTTTGGAGGAATTTTTTCCTAACTTAGAAACCTATCTATTCAAAAACAAACTATTTAATTACAACTTGACAGCTAGTTGTCTTTTAAGAGTCCTAATACAAATAGGAGTAAAACTCCTAAAACAAGCCTTCAACACCCTTATCTAAGTCTTTAATGCATTATTTAATCAGCTTCCAACCCTTTCCTCAAGTTTGATGATGACTATGATGTTGTTGCAAAACCTGTTATATTATGCCTAAATTGCCCTAAAAATTAGGAGACAAAGTTCCTCTTTTTTAGGCCCTTAACCCTTTGTGTTTATCTTCAAACAGTTTTTTGTTGGTGTATAGGTTTCACGCATTAATAATTTGTTGAAACATCATTTTCCACCTATGCAAAAGGGAACTCAAGCATGTGGATGAAAACTTGACTGTGCTTACGAAAATACTATGTTTTCGTAGCACAACCTTCATTTTATATATGGAGTACTCCTTGAAGCTTTGCTACCTGCACCCCTGCATTTGAGAGTTCACACATGAGGCCATATCCATTAGAAGCTTCAAAAATTGGAACTAATCCAGTATTCTCTCCACAACGCATCTATAAGAGCCAAATGATCATCTTCAACAATTTCGTAGCGCGCTATGAAACTGCTGTGTGTGTTCTTTTTCAACACAGCCTTCAAAAATCAGTGGTTTGGGAGCTTTTTCCAAAATTTTGAGAAGACTGATGTATTAACCAAAAATCAAAACCACATCCCTTCATAGATGTTCTTCTTTGTAGCAGCTCTTCCTTTATATGCCAAAATTCCTTTATGTGTCAAAAACTTTTTTAATACCTTCACTGCCTTTCTTCAACGACTTGTTTCATCATTGTTGTAGACTCTTTTCCAGGGTGATTAGTTGTATTTCCTAATCTTCAATTTTCCTCTTCAAGCCCTTGTTTGTAGCTTTGAGCTGAGTATTAATTTTTCTCACAAATTTGGCTTCTTTGATTGCAGGAACAGTCCAGGTAAAGTATTGTTGTTCACTGCTAACTATTTCTTATTTTGGCACTCTTTCAGCCTCCCAGAGAGCCTTCATCCTTTTGAAGTTTGTCTTTTCAGCAACATGTTCTCTTGCTCTCACCTTTAGTTTAGTAATCTCATTGTTGGCAGCTTCTAACCTTCTTTCCATGACTTCATAACTGGCCTTTTGCGTTTGAGTAGCAAGAACCGTGTTTTTGTCTCCTTTAGTTCTTGAAGATGGTAATTCTAACTCTTCTTGAACAACAAAGGCTTCTTCTATTCTCTCCAATTCAACATTGGACTCCTGCATCTTCTTGGATTGCCGAGTTAATGGTTTTCTAGGTTTGAAAACAAAAGCTGCAACCTCATCCTTAAATTCCAGTTTTTTTGAGGATTACACTTTCTTCGACTTCCTCTGATCAACTTCTATCACATCTGCCTGCACCAAAGTGGATTCTATAATGTCAATGGCCCTTAAGATATCAATTAAGTCACCCTTCAAGCTTGAACCTTCTCCTGAAATCATTGTTTTCCCCTTTTCCTTTGCAATCTAGCTCCTAGTAAGTCTCCTTCGAACTAGTTTGTTGGATGACTACTCTGGTGTTTCTCCTTTAAGCTCAAATATCATTCCCTGGGCAGATTTAGGAGTTTCAAGAATGACTGCTGGACTTTTAACTGCTGAGGTTTTGCTTGCTTGTTCTTTCACCTACTTCCTTGGCTTTAATTTAGCATATCTTTTTTCCCTGGTCATTGTAGACCTACTAGCTTCTGCTGATGCAGTTTATTTGACCCTAGAGCTAGAACCTTCACCTTGTTTTTCTATTCCAAAGTCACATACAATTAAAAATGAAGACCAGTCTTTTTTGACCCTTTTGAGTTCATGTAAAACTATCAATTTAATCAGGCCATGATGAAAAAGGGAAGTCTCACACCCTTGGGACTTTAGCTGAACTTTACCTACCATCTTAGCTATACTTCAAAATAAGAATTAAGGCAAATCTAGAGAAATCATACCAGTAAAATGAAAAAGGAGTTTAAAATTATATGAGTAAACCATTTGATATCAGCCTTCACACGTGAAATAACATTGAATGTTAAAGAGTAAATTAGTATAGTTGTCCTTGATGTAGTCTTTGGGAACTGCCTTGGTCAGGTCGGTTTCTGAAAATTGTGACTTCAGGAACACCTTACATGGTTCCATGTTGAATCTAAAGTTCTTGAACATGCCTCTTGCGCCCTAGGAATTTTGGTCACCAACGCTATAACCTCTAGAGAAACTTGCAAATCAAGCATTCTGACCTTTGTCCTTAAACCAGTAAAATGAAGTGCAAACTCCTTGGCTACCTTGGTATGCCCTCCCTGCAATTTCTTACAAAACTTCCAGCACCCTACTTTCTTGAAAGCCTCTACAACTGCTTTGTCTCTACTTAGGATCTCAACGTTTTCTGGCTCGGTTCTCAAACAATGGCCAAACTTGTGGCATTTCTTCTCCTCTGTCATCTTTTCTTCTGAGTTCCTGTAACAAAACCGGCTTCCTTTGAAACTCAATTGATCACCTCGCTTGCCGATGATGATCAGCCTTGCCTAAATGATGGATGAGGAAAAACTTGGTGAATGATTCCCAAATTTTATTGTCAAAAACAACTCTATTTCAAGGGTTTGTAGCAAAATAAGACGATGAGACTATCCAACTTCTTTGAATTTTGAAATTATCATTCAGAATGACCCCTAAATTCGAAATGATGAGTTTGGAGCAATGGCATGCTCGTGGACTGACTTGTAACTGACACCTAATCATCAAAATTCTAACATATTTTTACCGGATTGATGTTTGAAAAGACTGGTTTTACGAATCCTTGCTTTTGTAGCACACTACGAAAAGAGCAATGTTTTCGTAGCGCAAAATGGAAAATTTACACTATATGTGCTACGAAATCATAGTTTCAGGACTAATTTCAAAATTTTCAAATTTTCCTTGAGTTATGAGTTTCTAACAGGGTTGTGGGACTCATGAAATATAGGAAAGGGATGTTAGACTTTATTTGGACATAAAATAAAAACTAAACCTTTAAGACATCCTAACCTAACACCTACCCTCTAAAGAATGAGATGACTTGACACTCATCTAAAACCATTAAAAAGAAAAAGTTAACTCCTGTTTTGGTGATAACACAATCATTAGCAAACCATTAGTGGATAGTAGGGATCTCATTTACAGGGAAGGAGTAGGAGTTGGGGATCCATGAAGAGAGGGAGAGGTTCCACATCTCAAGGGAAAGATCCATGAAAGTAGGATCAAGGACCATGGATGGGAGGTCTCGTGCCAATATTCATTCACCTATAACGAGCTCACCATTCTTGAGACTTCCAGTAAGAGAAGGTTCTCCTCCATTTTGGGCAAAACTGCCTAAATAGGACCAGTGCAGATTTTCCTGATAAAATTCACGTTGGCAGTGCTGGGATAGTATGATGCAACAAGTGATTAGCACGGGTTACTAGTTATGCAAAACGTGCAGGTCTTGAAAAACACGTTTTTTGACAAGTTCTTCAGAATTATTTCAAGGCAACTCTTCTTATTTTCTTCATGGATGCTTCTGAACATGTTTCATGGTGAATACACTGACAACTTTCGTCATTTTGCAACATTTGTGGCATTAATGACACAAAGTTCAACACTTCAGGATACGAGATGGGGAGTGTGATAAAATATTGTATAACAATTACCATCAAAGGATTATGTGAACTTATGAGGTGTTGCACACTATATGTGAAAAACTATAGAGGTCTAATATATTAAAAATGAAGTGTTTAAAATTCTGAATATCCTATTGTAGTCATAAAAAAATAATAAATAAAAAATAAATTATGGGTTGTTAATGGAAATGATTCTAAATCCATTCTAGAAAACCTAGGTTTTGGTTTCCATCTCTTGTTATAGTTTGATTGATACCTTTACCAACTAAAATGAGGAAACTAGATATTGGTAAATAGTTTGTCTTTGTATTTAGATTTTGAAACTAAACAAAGAAACAACCATCACAAATCATGTATATTTACAAAGCTTACAAACCACAACATTGATTACTATAATCAAATGTAACGGAAACAACATGAAATGCATCAAATTGAAATTACGTTCTTAATACCAATAATAATGAACTACCAAAAAAACAAATAATTAGGTACAAGAGTGCAAATTACCATATCTAACAAAAATAAAAATAAAATTAAAGAATGAGGGTTCTTATGATCTCCACAGAGTGGGCCTCAACCAAGAGAGCTCTAGAACCATGTCAAATTAAAAAAAAAAAAAAAAAAAAAAAGTAAGTGAACTCAACTCTTCATTCAACAAAATTCAGATATTACGTAACTGTTGGAACTCTATTCATAGTTGAGATAAATTTGAACTAGTTCATAGTGTGACTAAAAACAAGCCTTATGATTCCAACTCATCCATTATAAACCATATAAATACCAATCATCCATCTAAAGGAACTCTAACTAATATTATCAATAAAATCCCTGATTATTATGTGGTTGTGTACCTACTCTACTCTTCCACTCATAGCACTTGAGCCTAAATATTTATAAGTGACTCCTTTATCTAATTCTATTCAAGATATGGCTCACCCTTGGGGATTTGAATTACTCATGGATTTAGCAATTGTCTACATGAGTTGTAAACTAGTCCAGTCATCCTCATGAATAGAGATGACATGAACCCTTTATATACCCTTCCTACTACCATATTGAAGTGTCTTGGAGTCCTTAAGGAAAAAAAATTATCAAAGGGTTGAGCCTCTCTTTGGTTTGTGACTGTAGGTTCAAATCCAAGTTGTAGATTGACCTTATAATAAAATTTATGCTACCAATCAACATTAGCGAACATAATTATCTCAAATTACTAAGACATAATGCATTCATGATATTCTCTTGAGAACACATCAAACACACTCATTAGATAAGCATATGTCAACAATTTCTAGTTTGAAGGATTTGATATTCATGTGGGAAGGGTTGTTATATTGTAGGTCTTATGGAGAATTTTCCATAGTGTTCATCTTTTAAGTGAAGTCGATGTTTTAAACCCCCTTGAATGAATTCATATTTGGTCCTAAAGATGAATTTAATTAAGGATTTCAAACATCCACTTCTCTATAAAGATGAAAATTTTGGCAAATTCTCTGAAATACCTACAATCTAATATTTATTTTGTCCATTAAATAAGAGTATTTAATAAAGTATTGGATATCTATTGCTACTAGCTAGTAAATATAATATTGATACACATAAAAAGGACAAGAAACATAATTTAAATTTGGGGCTCATTACTTCATTGCTCATATTGGTAATTAGCTATTCAAACTTAATCCTTGAGGTAAATTAATGAAAAATGGGGCCTTGTTACGAGCTTAACAAGTTTGTGGACCCAACAATGATTTTTTTTTTTAACTATATTAAGTAAAAATATGTGACTTTACATGAAAAGAGAGGAGCTATATTGTGCCATTATAGACTTTTCTATGCGGGAATACTTGGGAATTGCTAAGTCAAGGGGATTCCCATGCTAGCAATGCTTCTCATCCTTCCTCAAAGATTCTTTTGAGCTCCAATTCACATGAATAAAAAAATTGAACCAAGAGAACAATAATGTACATGGGAAATACATATCTAGTTACTTGAGGAGAAAAATCCCCTATTCTTCAAAGGGGGTCTCTTCCATAAAACCTTCATATAGAAAGACCAATTGTCAGATTCCCACTTTTGCATCCACTTGTTCTCTTTGATTTATGTTTCATTTCTGTGTATGAGTGAGTGGAGGCAAAGTCTAAGGAGGAATTCTCCTTGCCAATCAAGTGGAGGCGTGGATGGATAAACCTTTTTCATTACCTTTCCACTCTTCTAAATCCTCCTATGTTGCTACCTTGTGATATACTTGTGTTTTATGTTGTTTATTTTCCTTGGTGAGGGTCGAGATTCTTTTCCTTTGTCAGGATAGTTGATGTGTGATTTACTCACTTTTATGTTCCTAGAGTTCATTATTTCAACTTATATGAGAATCTTTGTTAGTATAGGTGCAACCCCTTTAGTTTAGGTGACTTCCTTTCTTGGGGGCTTGTCAAGGGGTGGGCTTCCTTTTCCATGGATTGACTCTAAACCTTAGGAAGAATCTCAAAATCCACTAATGATTGGAAGCAATCATTGAATGTGAGGTTGTCTTTGGAATTTGGATGTGTTTGTGGAATTGAAATTATTTTCTTGTGGGTCAAAACTTAAATTGATAATGGTTACTTGGTTTTTTAGCCTTATGCATATTTTTTCTACTATAGTTGTGTGGCTAGAATAAATATCCACCTAGAACAAATATCCGCCTACAAAAATCCAAGGAATGAAAGAAAGATATCTCTAGGAAAGAATATTACATCAAGTCAAGGCTAGCCAAACAGGTATCAAACTATCTTACTTGGTTATTGTTTCCATTGTAAAAAATTTCTTCATCAAACTAAGCATTACAAGGCTTATAAGGATAATAGCTCAAGGAGATACAAGACCAATTATCCAAATAAGTCACTTGAACAAGGTCAAATCAAGACCTATAATTCATTTGATACTTTGGCTAAGTATGATCTAGTGTGTTCAAAATGCAATGACTTAGGTCATGATGCACAAAATTGTCCACTTGTGTAAAAAATAAAAGAATTGAAAAAGAGGGAACCCACTGCAGATAAATGTGGTCTAGATTTAGGTGCAAAAAATGATAAAAATCAATGGTTTGTTTATAGTGGATGTTCAAGACACATGACAGGTGATCAAAACAAGTTTATTTCATTAAATAAAAAGGATGGAAATGTATCTTTTGGAAGTGGGTCTGCTAAAGGAAAAGGGACAGTTGCTCTTGTTAATGGAAAGGGAAAAGCATAAAACACACTACTAGTAGAAGAAGTCAAACATTGTCTCCTAAGCATTAGCCAAATTTGTGACCAAGGACATAATGTTATTTTCAGTACTAAAGATTGTGAGATAAGAAAATCCTCTTCAGGAGAACTTGATAAAAGGCATAAGAACACTAGATAACGTATACATTCTGAGTAAAATTCAAGAAGAAAAATGCTACATGAGTCAAACATATGAAAGTTGGTTATGGCACAAGCGATTGGGACATCTAAATTTTGACAACCTGGTTAAAATAAAATAAAATAAATAAATAAATAAAATAAAAATAAAAAATGCAGTAAGAGACATTCCAAAAATTCTAAAAGTAGAACAAGTAGTGTGTGAACCATATCAACATCAAAAGCAAACTAGAACTTACTTTAAGACTAAGGAATACTCAACATCAAAACCTTTGGAGATCATACATGCATATTTATGTGGACCAACCAGAACTCCAACTCTACAAGGTGGAAGGTACTTTTCTCTATTTGTAGATGAATATATTAGAATGATGTGGGTATTCTTTATAAAATTTAAATATGAAGCTCTTGAATGTTTTAAGAATTGCAAAGCTCTTGTGGAAAATGAAAAAGAATAAAAAATCAAGTGTCTTAGAAAAGATAGAGGAGGATAATTTACTTCAAAATAATTCAATGATTTCTGTAAAATACATGGAATCAAAATAAACATTTTTGTAGCTAGAACTCCTAAACAAAATGAAGTAGTGGAAAGAAGAAACAGAAATGGTGAGAACAACGTTATTAACAGCTGATTTGCAGGCCAAGTTTTGAAAAGAAGTTGTTGGGGCAGCAGTGTATACCTTGAATAGAGCCCAACTAAGACCAAATAATGATAAGACTTTGTATGAATTATGGAAAGGAAGACCTATTTCAATAAAATATTTAGAATTTTTGGAAGTGCGTGCTTTATGAATATTAATGAACACCCACCAGGAAAGTTTGATTCTCGTGTTGATGAAGGAATATTTCTTGGATGTTATACAAGGAGCAAAGCATACAAGTGCTACAATAATCGACTACGAAAGTGTTGTAGCAGCTATAACCACCCTCCAAAAATTTTCCTTAGCTTTGTTTTGGATCCTCCCTACTGACCATCCTCAATAGCATGTCTTGCACTTTCAAGCACATCAGCTTTAGTATTTTCATAGAGTCTTGTCAGCCTGCTCATGCAAGTTTGTTCCACCCCCTTCACAGGCTGCTTTTCGGACTTAGTGTCAGTGGTTGATTGAGTAGCTGCCTTTGGGAATTGTGCAATTCTAGAGGGGAAATAGCCTTCCATCCAGAAATTGTGCAAACCCAGCTGGGCTCCAGAATTATGCAATTCTTCCTGACAGTATTCCTCTCAAAAATTGCGCAATTCATCGTAGGACAGTTGCTCAGCCCAAAAATTGTGCAATTTTGGGTAGCAGTCACCAACTGCTCCCAAAAATTGTGCAATCCTTCTAGGATAGCTAGCCTAGAAGCTAGCAAAAATTGCACAAATCCAGCCAGGCAACCTGCTCAGCTCAGAAATTGCGAGATACAGTCAAATAGACTTCCTTGAGAAAATTGTGAGGTCTAACACAGGACAGCTGCTCAGCTTAGAAATTTTGAGATATAGTCAAACAGGCTTCCTTGAGAAAATTGCGAGGTTTGACCCAGGACAGCTGCTCAACCCAAAAATTGTGCAATCTTGGGAGGCAGTCACCTATTCCTCTTAGAAATTACGTAATCCCTTTGGGACAACCATCTCTGCTCAGCCCAGAAACTGCACAAATTTTCATCCCAGACTCGCAGAATGATGCATGTGCCTTCAAGTTGACCAGTTCCCTCTAGGACCGAGAAAAATTGATTTGCATGCATGGACTACTTCTCCCAAGGCAGCATGCAAAGGAATTCCTCTATTCAGGGATCTATTTTAGCAAATGGAGGTTGCATGCAAGGATCATTTCAAAAACCTCCCGCCAAGTGTCACTTTTCCTAGATTTGTGGCATGTGCATAACAACCTCGATTTTATCAAAACTCATCAACCAGATGCTACAAAGCTCATTCCTCACATCAACCTTGGAGTATGACATCCCACATTACATCTAGGAGTCATCATCACATTCAGCTCAGCTGTTTCGGGGTAAGCCCGCTTTTCATGTCTTGCGCAACATTTCTGTCATTTTTTTGTGTTTTGCTTTATGTGAGAGCTATTTGCTTGATTTCAATGAGCGCTTGTTGTCGTTTTGATGTATGTTAGCTTGTAGAAACACCGTTTTAGTTTCCGTTCGCATCTCATTGTTGTCGCATGCATGACATTGTTTTTGCACAAATGGTCGTCGTTGCAGCAACTCACTTCACACACATGCATGCTTTCCCGTTTTATGAATCCTGCACTTGCTATTTTCATGTATGATCATTCACTCTTGTTTTCACTCATCTCATCATGCATTCAGACTTCTCATGTTTTCAGTCACCTGTCAGCCGATCTAGGCTGCCTTGGCCCGAAACGTGCCTTGCCAGGCTAGCATTACGCATTTCCAGAAGCAAAGGCTCTGCCTTCCCTCCAGAAATTGCACAAGTCTAGCCCAACACTGACCTCCAACCTTGCACTGTACAATTCTTGGAGGCAGTGTCCTGCTGGCCCCAGAAACTATGCAATGCAATTTGCTGGTTGCGTGTCATTGCTGACTGAAATTGTGCATTGCGCAGTTTAAGTCTTCAATGGGCTAGGTTGGACAATGTATTGCAGAGTTCTAGCAATGATTCAACATCATGATAGCCCGAATTGTGCCTTGTGCAATTTTGGCAGTCAATCTCCCAACCTCCCGATGGAAATTGCACAACCTTCAAGATCAATCACACGGGTATGTTGCAAGTTAGTCCTCAAGTTTGTTTTGGTTTTCGACTGGCAGATTTCTTGCCATGACTGTTGCTATGTCTCCAGGCATCATAGGTGTTTTTTTGTCTCTCAGCAGCACAAATATAATGGCCTTCAGGAGTGAAGAATCAAAGGACACCGTTGAGAGCACAACGAGGGTTGTAGCCAAGAAAGTGTCTATGAACTTTTTTATCTATGAAGACATCGAGTTGTTCATGGACAAGGATATCAAGATGAAATGGCAATAGTGTCACAGCAAACAACACCATCAGCAGCATCAGAAGACATCACACCCGCATGTGGCGAGTGCAAGAAGAAGGTTGTTGATAGCATAGAGGCAAAGCAAAAACTGCAAGTTCAAAGTAGATCAACTCATGATGAAAGAAGCTTTGGAGATTGAGGCTATGAGGTGATGGCTCGACAAGGCGATTACGCGAGGGTAGAGAAAGGAACAGATAAGGAGTTGAAGGTGATGAAGTAGCAACTCAAGGAAGAACAGGAGCTACACAGACAAGAGAATGAGTTGCAGCGGGAATAGGTACACTAGGGGGTGCAACATGCACAAACAGATGAAACTGCGCCCACACAAGTTATAGATCCATCCCAACAGTTGGCACGGAGCAGGCAAGGCGAGCAGTGTTTTTGATCGTATGCAAGGGAATTCAATAGCATGCATGTCATTGTGTGCACGCATGTGATCCCACCCATTTGGCACACTCACCGAGGCGAAGACAAGAAGCAAGTCTGACTAGAGCTGAACATGTACTTCGATAAGTTGATGCACATGGTCACCAACACACACTTGCAGATCAGCAATGACATTATGCATCAGTATGTTACTGGTCCAGCCACATTCAAGACGATGATATGCATATTTTCAAATGAGTTGGACGAAGGGGCCATATCGGTGTACCCGATGCAATGGAGGTGAGAGTTCACTTTCAGCAAGATTTCATCATTGAGCACACAGACACCATCACGAATGGCCAAGCTTGGCATCAATTCACCACCATCGACCATCACAAGGATGTCAAAGAGTTGGTCTCACCACAATAGTCTGAGTGTCAGTGATGTCTTGCATGGCTTTGCTCAAGCCATTTTGTCTCACATGGGTACATGTTGCAGATTGTATGTAAATTCTTATCAAGTGGAAGTTCAAGTGTCAATAGTTGAATGTAACATTCATAGAGTAGTTGAAGAGTCATGAGGGTAGATGAATGGTCACAAAGCGAGATGTCAAGGGTCACCCCACCCTTTTCTATTTATAGTACCTCATAACTCATTGTAGAGGCTTTTGGTCATCCAAGCTTCCAATAAGAGTATCTTAGAGAAATCTTGGATAGTATTGTAACGAGCCTTGGCTTCTCCACTATGCAGAGCTAGTATATCTCTTTGGAGGAGCAGATGGCAGTGACTGTAACGTTCCGCTATCGGAACTAGTGGTTGGTCATGGTTGTATTGTATGATTTGAACTTACACTTCTTAATGTCATGCATATGTTGTATTGTATTTTAGCTATCTCTCTACTCTAAATGATATATGTATCTGTTTTCTTACGCATGCATGTGTAGCTATTTTCTGTATATGTATGTATGAATCTTACTAAATTGTGTTGTTAGTTTAACCATCACTTTGGATTGCTAGCTAACTTGCCTTCCATGTTGTGATGCATCTTTGCTCGTGTGTTCTCTTCTTAACTCCGTGCTATCACAGGTTTCCAAGGGGCGCACTCACCTCATGCTCCATGTGTTAGAACGGCTCATGCACCTTCCTTGACTTACTACATATGTCACACCCTTGCTACCAACAGGGTCATCTTACTTGCCTCTGTGTGAAACTGTGGTCAAGGCAATACCATACGACCCACTATTACGACTCCTACACCAAACACTCTGAGGTCTAATTGGGACTTCTTACCGCAGAGATCCCTTGACATGTTGGCAAGTCCAGCACCATCAACATTTCTAGCGCTAGAAGGAGGGCCAGCTGACAAGCTGAGTACTCATCATCTATTTTGAGTCTTGGCACATATATCATGGAGTTTTTTATAGTTCACCCTCGGAAATTTCTCTCCAACTGACATACCTTTCACATCTAGAGGGAGTTATGCGATCAGTTGTCACAAATCACATATGATGGTGAAGGGGAAGTGGCCTACCCTAAGAACTTAGATTACTTCCATGTGCTCATGAAGGGTGTGGAAGATTTTAATGAAACAAAGGTGTGTTCATTGCTCACACACACACTTCGCGACCACCCATTGCAATGATGTGGCACACTACCTCATAACTCCGTGCACTCACTCAAGTAGTTCAGCGATCTAATCGAATCCATTTTCCACCATTTTGATCCTGAAGTACTTGATAAAAAATTGTTAAAGCAATGGAAGGCCCTAAATGAATCACCTATGGATTTTTCAGAGTGAATCCGTCTATTCATGTTTGAAGCCTCAAAAAGTCAAATGAAATTGGAGTTTGTCATGGACAGATTTGAATATTGCCTTATGAAATTTGTTAATCCCAAGAATAAGTTCAAGCTCAAACCCTACAAAGCACACTTTGATGATGAAGTTGTGCAATCACAGATGGACATGGTCACTATCACAAGTGATTGTCTGTCGCCCCCTCCTCAAACAGCTCCACCATCGCAGAGTGATGTGGGAGAGCATGAACACACATATGTTCAACCGTCACATCCTCCCAACATCGCTCCTTCCAATTTTCATGCAGATTTGGTTGTGAGTCCATTGAGTTGTCACATACATTTTGTACCAAAACCTCCATCTTCATACTCATATGATCCTCCGAATGATACTATCTTGTGTTCCTCCATATCGGACTCTACACTTGTTGTGAACGAGGATCAAGCCATCGACAGAGTTGGTGTTGCACAACAAACATTCGATGTCATTCATGAAGAGTATGACTGGGAGCTTGAAAATCCACCAGTAGCAGAAGACCATCCCTGTCTATTCGTACCTCCTCCATTTTTTCC
>APFE030415028.1:183340-223364 GCA_000404065.3 Pinus taeda
AGGCTTTGGGATTCTTTTGCCTCCATCTTCCAACAGTCTGACAAGGACTATGGGTGCATTATCCATACCCTTATCAACTAGAGAAGAAACTTTTCGGATAATGAAGTTCTTGGTTTAGCTTGGGCCCTTACACCAAGCTTCATTATTTGGAATGTTTGGAAAGAAAGGAACAATAGAATCTTCAAGAATGTTAAGAATCCTTTCCAGTACCTGTAGAAATTTCAGAATAATATAACACATATTCATAGAGATTATCATGATTATACACTATTTGTGGAATCATGCATAATACATAACCTCCTCTACGTTGATCATCAATTTAGCAATATTCAAAAACATACACATGCGCACATTGTAGCATCAATCACACATATCAACATAGTATATCACGAGGAAAGCATACAGCTGAAAAGCCCCAACTATCTGTATATTATATTGATTGAGAACATGTAACAATACATAGTACAATACTCCTCCCAAGTAATTAGTACTAGCTCCACCTGTTAGACACAAAACTAGCTCAGATCCGAACAAGTCACATGTTCAAATCTCCTCCGCTGCTTTTCCTGCCTATATTGCACAATGCCAATTGAAAAATCATGTGAGCACAAGCTATTTCACTAGGCATATAATGCGCAATCCTCATTGGCAACTCAATCCCACTGATTGTGCAAAATCACATGCACAACTATAGTCACAACTAATAGCAATCTCAACCTCTAACACTTGTCTCCACTGAACTGAACATGCACTAACATGCACTGAGTTAACTAATGTATTCTTCAGTTGATTTATGAGTTAATAATTAGTGAATTAATTAATAACTAATTCACAACACTCATCACTTAGTCTAATTACAGTTAGACTAAATACAACTAGTTCAACTGAGTCAAACTGAACACAACTCCATCAACTCCACTGTCGACTCCACCAAACTCAATCTCTTGAGTTCTAACTGAAGTCCTCCATGCAATAGCTCAAGTAACCCATAAGAAACACGTATTTCCTTCTGGCAACTGCATGTGCCACATCCGTAGCTCGAACTGAAGTGCTCCAAGAGGATAAGATAATGTTTATAGTCCAAATATTATTAAGAGCTAATAATATTTGACTATTATATTTTTAGCTTGGCAGTCTAAAAATAGACTCCGCCCATATGTCTAAAAATAGAGGTCCATCTATTTTTACCAACTTGACCAATCATCCACAAATGGAATCTTGCAACTCATAGACCATGATCCATATGTCTAAAAATAGACTTTGCGCCAAAAATAGCCTGCGGGCACACTTATTGAAGGCGACTTCTTTTCACTAAGCTCCATCATCTTGTTACATTCTCAACAACATCAATGGAAAATACATATTTTTCAAACTAAACCTTGGTGAAAACACAATGCTTGCGTGCGAACTAGTATCACCTACTCTAGACGGTTGCTTTTGGTTAATCCTTGTCAGCTTAGTCAAATAGAGTAAGGTGAGGGGGGAAACCTTAACAAATACATCAGAGGTATATATAAACTACTTCTCTAAAGGAACAACCTCTTCTACTCTCAATAAGTTTGGATCCCTCTTCTGCCTCTGAAATGAATAAGTGTTATGCACAGTTATGAAAAATTAAAAAATTAAAAATGAATAAGGTGAAAGAAGAGAAAGGCTTCCTACGCAGAGAGGTGATGCAAGTAACTCTGTCGGGGTACTAACCAGGATCTCTGGTAGTAGAGCAATGCTTGTGTTCCTGCGTAACTCCACCAGGGTACTGTCCAGGCCTGCTGGCAGTGGAGCAACACCATAGTTGAAACTAAAACTATGACGACTATACTACTTGTGCACCAATATACCCCTCATCTCCAATCGAAACAATTGTGTTGGCTTGGCTTGGAATGTGTATTGACCGACCAAGGCTTGGCAAATGCTACATCTTAGAAACAGGCAAGTGTGGAAACTAAGATGACCATATAAATGAACAATACTTTCGGAGGTGTTAGACTTTCTTTTCACGAACAAGGTCCACTCAGAGATATGTAGTTCTACTAGTGTGTTGCCAAGTGTTGTAGCGGCTACAAACACCCTCCAAAATTTTACCTTACCTTCATTTTAGAGCCTCCCTACTGGCCATCCTCAATCGCATTTCTTGCACTATCAAGCACAACAACTTTAATTGTTTCATAGAGTCTTGTCATCCTGTGCATGCAAGTTTGTTCCACCCCCTTCACAAGCTTCTTTTCGGACTTAGTGTCAATTGCTGGTTGAACAGCTCCCTCTGGGAATTGTGCAATTTTGGAGGGGAACCAGCCTTCCCTCTAGAAATTGCACAAACCCAGTTGGGCTCCAAAATTGTGCAATTCTTCGTGACAATCTTCCTCTAAAAACTTGCGCAATTCATCCCAGGACAGTTGCTCAACCTATAAATTGTGCAATTTTGGGCAGCAGTCACCTGTGGTTCCCATAAATTACACAATCCCTCTAGGAAAACCAGCCCAAGAGCTAGCAGAAATTACGCAAATCCATCCAGGCAACTTGCTTAGCTCATAAATTGGGAGATACAATCAGACAAGCTTCCTTGAGAAATTGTGAGATCTAACCCAAGACAGCTGCTCAGCTCAGAAATTGCGAGATATAGTCAGACATGCTTCCTTGAGAAAATTGTGAGGTCTAACCTAGGACAACTGCTCAGCCCATAAATTGTGTAATCCTGGGAGCCAATCACCTATTCCTCTCAGAAATTGCGTAGTCCCTTTGGGACAACCATCTCTGCTCAGCCCAGAAACTACATAGATTTTCATCCTAGACTCGCAGATCGATGCATGTACCTTCAGGTTGACCGGTTCCCTCTGGGACCAAGTAAAACTAATTTGCATGCATGAACTGCTTCTCCCAAGGTAGCATCCAAAGGCATCCCTTGATTCAGGGATATATTTTTAGCAGCTAGAGGTTACATGGAAGGATCATTTTAGAAACTTCCTGCCAAGTGTCACTTTTCCTAGATTTGTAGCATGCGCATCGCAACCTCGATTTTATCAAAACTCATCAACGGAACACTACAGACCTCATTCCTCACATTGACCTTATAGTCTAACATCCCACATTACATCTAGGAGTCATCAACACATTCAACTTAGTTGTTTCAGGGTAAGCCCGCTTTTTGATGTCTTTCACGACATTTCTGTCATTTTTTGTGTTTCACTTTGTGTGAGTGATGTCTGCTTGATTTCAGTGAGTGATTGTTGTCATTTTGATGTATGTTAGCTTTTAGAATCACCATTTCAGTTTTTGTTCTCATCTCACTACTATCGCATGCATGACACTATTTTTTCAGTAATGGTCGTCGTTGCAGTGACTCGCTTCACAGACATGCATGCTTTCCTGTTTTCTGAATCTTGCACTTGTTGTTTGCATGTATGATCATTCACTCTTGTTTGCACTCATATCATCATGCATTCAAACTTCTCATGTTTTCAGTCACCCATTAGCTAGTTTGGGTTTCCTTGGCCCGAATGTGCCTTGCCCGACTAGCACTACACATTTCTAGAAGCGAAGACTCTGCCTTCCCTCCAGAAATTACGCAGGTTTGTCCCGGCACTGACCTCCAAGCTTGCATTGTGAAATTCTTGGAGGTAATTGTTGGCTTGATGGGCCTTGACCCAGGTTCAACGTTAAGTAGCCAAGCAAATCCCTACACTATTGGCCCTTTCGACATCAATCCGCAGAGCACAGACTGAAGTCTCACCCAAATCAGTATGGGGGGATGCAGGAACCAAGTTTCCACACCCTGAGATGGTTGTGATTTCAATTTTATACCTTAACCATTCCTTCGCACAAATCAATTAGCCTTTAGGTCTTATCGATGTACTTCTCTATTAGTTTTCAGAACCCCCACTAAGGTATGCAATCGTCCTTCGTGTAACCCTAACAAGCGATATCAACACTTACATGCCTCTGTAATTACTTTGTTGTATAGTTCTCCTAATTATATGTGTTCACCAATTCTATCATGAAATTTAGATATCTTTGCATAAACATATATCTCTACTTGTGTTCATATAACAAAGGAAAACATATAGATTCACGCTTCAATTTAGCAATAAAGCATAAACCTAGTGCTTAACATAACATAATCGCATGCAATTGACAGAAGTAAAATACACAAAAATTTCATAATACTCTTCTTTATTGATGATCCAAATGTTCAATGCAACTCTGACTACCCTACGCAAACAGCTGCAGGGGTCCGTACACTCAGTTATAGACTTCTACCCTAGGCCTCTACACACTGAGTTGTAGAGCCTTCTTCCTACGCTAAGACTCTTTCTCTTAGCCCCTTTACAGATTCATCAATGACTTAACTTAACTTAACCGAACTTACTAAAAACTCCTCTAAGACCTCCTTTTTATACAATCCCATGGCCCGCGGACCAAGGGCGGATCTCATCAAGCCAACACAACCTATCTAGATTAAGGGTGGAAACCCTTTTTGACTCTTGATACCTTCGTGCTCTGCAACCAAAAAATGTGGAGACTTAACATTTCTTTATACAAAATTCGGGCCTTTTGCCCCAAAACATGGGTTTTGAACCCCAAAATTGACCCCAGGGGACTCGTTCCCAACAGGCCCCCAACACAAACATGGCGACTTGCCTTCGAGTCACTTGGTCGGTGTGGAGATCTTGTCGCAAAGACCTCCCAGCTCTACTTGAAATATTGCAACTTTGGCAGCACATTGTGTTGTTTCCTGTGTCATCTCCTCAACCAACTGCTCCATCGCTGACCCTGTACTTTCTAACTATATCTTTTGTTGAGTCGCTTGCAGACCAGCAAGCTTTCCTTCGATGGTGGCAGTGAATGCGTAGGCCTCATCAAGCTAAGGCACAATTATGGCCTTGAGAACGCTCTCTTTACGTTGCGCTGCATCCACCTGCTCCTTTAATACCTTTACCTCCTGCAATTTTGCTAGCCTATGTGTAAGGGCGATGGTGCGCGTTGTGGTATGAATTCATCATATCACTGCTGCAGCTCCTGAGCCTCCATTTCCAACCTTTGCAAGGTGGGATCCTCCTGCAAATTGGTAACCACTTCGAGCTCCTGCTCGAAAAGCATGGTACATTTCATTACGGTGTTGTTTACTACTGCCACGACGTCCATCACAGTTGTCTCGTGTTTCCCTCTGACTCCTGACAGAGTTGAAGGCTGGGCCTTCAACTGCAGTTCTGCGATCTTGAGGTTCAGGTCAAATTGAACCTTCGCAAACTTTGTTTTGGCATCGCGGACTCCAGCAGCGAGCTTCTGAATCTGCACATCTAGGGGCTCATCATCTGGAAAGGCCAGCTCTGAGATAGACCTGCATGCCTCAGCCACCAGCTTAGTCGTTCACTCATTTTTGTCTGTGACGACTTTGACGAGGTTGAAAGCAGAATCTCTTTTTATCATCATCTGAGCGTTGTTTACTTTCTTCTCACTGATTACCTATAGCGCGCGTTGTTCGCGGGCCCGAATTTCCACGATCACGTCATCCTACAAATTGTGAAGCGCCTCACTACGAAGCGTAGCCGAATTGAGAATGTTAGCACCTAAATCTACCTTAGGCTGAAGGAAGGCAAAATTCAGGGTAACCACAAACCACGCTCAGTCTGGTAGCTAGCCCTACCAGAACAGGAGAGGGCTCTCTCCATGTCACGCTCAGTGAATAATCAAAACGATATGGTCTGAGATGACTTGCAGTGAAATATTGATCTTAGGCTAGTAAGTGAATATGGATAAAAGAAGTGATTTTTATGAATGACTGTGTTTTTGGGATGGTATGGGATCAATGAACAGCGATGAGCAGAGGATGAAATACAAAGGCACAGATTACTTCGTGAGGCAAGACAGGTGGAAAGTCTAGCAATTTATTTTGAAATAACACGGAATGGATAGATTGCTTAGGAGGGTGAAAAGGGCATACACACATGAATCCTTTTCAATGGAAGAAAGAACACTGAACAATGAAATTTTCCCACAGGCAGAGCAATAAAATTGAATTCTACCTTATCTAACTTAGAAAATTTCACTAGAAATGAATATGAAATGAACTATGAAACATAACGAAATACATATGAAACATAAGAGACACATTTGCTACACTCACAACCACATGAATCTCATGAAACAGAGCCGCTGCCGTTCATTATCCCTCTGTCAAATATCCATGAAAAAATAGAGTTTCTTTCCCACGGTCTCCCAGAAGTTACAAGCCAACCAACCCTTTGCAAATAGTTTGCATACAATATATAGAATGTGCCATGAAGAGATAGAACGCCCAAGGGTTGGGGAGTTACTCAAATCATTACAAAATGGAGGTGGAAATCCAACCATTAGCTATAGGTGCAGCGTTACAAACATGACAAATGGCTTGGGTGACTGTTTGCCTTCCTTTGCCACTTGGATAGAAGCCAATCTGGAGTTAAAATACTTTAAATGCTACCTTAGGTGCCGAAAAAGTGAAATGTAGATGAGTGGGCCCACTTGGAGAAGTCGTGAATCGAAATTTCGCAAAACGGAGGTGAAATTGGCCTTTTTCCCTATATGCGCCACGCCACTTTCTAAATGCGCCGTGCCACTTTGGAGCCTGTTTTGAAGCACT
Organism: Pinus taeda; assembly: GCA_000404065.3. Lineage (NCBI taxonomy): Eukaryota > Viridiplantae > Streptophyta > Pinopsida > Pinales > Pinaceae > Pinus > Pinus taeda. Next base: position 189,957 of record APFE030415028.1, read on the forward strand.
TGCAGGAGTTCAAAATGTGCCCAAGTGTGCTTTTTGGAAAGCCTGTCCTGTCTACTTTCCATCCCAAGTGGAATTTTTGAATTTGGTGCTCATTTTCCCCTCCAAATCTTCATTCTCCCAAGACTGCTTCATGTGTGTCAAAATAGGGGCAGAGAGGACATTTTTTTAGTGTTTTTGACCTCCTAAAGACTCAAATCATGCCCAAATTTCTTGTCCAAGCACTAGTAGTCATGATTTTGCATTCTGAATCCAAAAATGCAAACCATTTGCAATTTGGAGCTCCCAATTTTAAGCGTCACGCCAGTGGCGCGGCGCACAGGGAGAAAAAACTTGTTTTGTGCACAAAAATTTGTCAAATGACCAAAAATGCCCCAAATTTCTTGAAATTTGGGTTGGATCTTCTCCATCAAGTACCATGTTGGGCTAAAGAGGTTTTGGCCAACATCTGGAGACGATCATGCTCCCTTTGCCTCTTTTGCTTCCTTATTGCCTTCTTTAGTTTTGCCTTTAAATTCCTTATTTGTGCCTTGCAAACATGATTGCGTGCCCAATAATGGTTTTTCATGTGCCTAAGCATGTACTTGTCCTTGTTTACTTTCGCAAATAGCTCCTCTAAGTGGATGTTGATCCTCTCGAGCCAATTCTCTCGATCAGCCTTTATCTCCTACTGAATGGGTGTCCTCTCATTTAAGCTTCATTGGGCAGCCTGCTGGTCATCACGGATGTTTTTCCACCTCTATGAGGCCTCCTAGGTGCATGTACCTCTATTGGCGAATCATTGTGTGTCTCTTCTTCATGATCATATGATGGATCAGATGTCATGTCTATTGTATATGGACTGTGCTTGGACTGCCCTTTAATGATGGTAGTGAAACTAGGTGTTGTTGTGATATCTGCCACCAAGGGGAGCAATGAAAAAAGGGAGTATTAGGAGGGGAATAATATGATGGGAATAGGGTTTATGGGGAGAAGTTTTTTTTAGGGATATGTAGGAGGGTTTGGAGATTTGATAGGGTAGAGTTTTAGGGTTTACATTTACCAATGAGTAGAGGGATAGGGGATAGGGTTTGGTAGTGTTTTTGGGTAGGGATAATAGGAAAAATGAGAAAGGGGGGATAGGGAAAAATGAGGGGTGAAAATGAAGCCTTGGCATCAACACCACAATTTTGCAACCCTAGCAACAATGGCTTTGGTGTTTTCCAGTGGTTGGTTTTATGAATTTTAGTTGCCACTATAACTAGCCATGAACCACCATAACCTCCACAAAAATACATGAGCCATCAATATTTAGAGCCTACCTGTCGATTTGAGGGGTTTCAAAGGCAACTTGAGGCAATTTGGCACGATTTCGGGCCTTTGTGGGTGTGCACTGCACGACAAACCCAGTGCGCCGCGCTCTTTATATGCGTCGCGCCCTTGTAAATTTTGCACTGTGGGGTGGATCTGTGTGCGCCACGCCCCTCTGTGTGTGCGTCGCGCTATTTATATGCGTCGCACCCTTGTAAATTTTACACTGTAGGGTGGATCTGTGTGCGCCGCGCCCCTCTTTGTGTGCGCGCGCTCTGGAAAATGCCTCCAATTTCACTCCAAACACGCACTTTGCTTTCCCAATGACTTTGCAATATTTCTCTATGACCTTGATTTGCACAATGACGTTGTTTGCTTGTGGAAACTTTGTGGAATGAAGAATTTGCAGTTTTGGAGGAAGATTTCAGTCAAATTCAGGCCTTTTAGCCCTGTGCGTCATGCCTCCCATGTGCGTCGCGCCAGTGTAAATTTACACTGGAAAATTTCTCCCAGTGCGCCGCGCTCCCTCTGTGCGCCGTGCCTTTTTGCATGAGCCTTTTGGAGGCCTTCTTGGTGTCAAAATTGGGTGCAGGATAGCTCGTTGGAAAATTATTTGAGTCTACTTTCTAACCCAACCATAATTTTTCAATTTGGAGTTCATTTTCCCTATCAAAAATCAAATCGCCCAAGACTGGTCAAAATGTGCCCAGTGAGGCTGCCTCAAGGCAAAGTGCTGTTGCAGTCAACTTTTGAAGGTGTTACTCAACTCCAAATTGAGTTCATGATAGCTCATTGGAAAGATCTTTGTGTCTAGTTATCATTTTATGCATAAAGAAATTCATTTGGATAACCAAGCTAGGAGAAAAATTGATTTTCCCAAGGTCACTTTAGAGGTGTATCAATTCTCCCAAGGCGATTGTATTTTTGACATTTCTCTAAAACCATGACACTTGTGTAAAAAGTGAAGGAGTTTTTTCTTCCCTGGTCTGTTTTGGACAAAAAACTCTCTCGGGTTTCCCAAATTCATCCTTGATTGCTCAGAAACATCATTTGAATGAAACCTATCCCGATGTGTGGGACAAGGGATTTGCCGAAATGAAGCGAAATGAAGGGGATAGGGGGCTTCTAAATTCTTGAGAAAATTTTTGGAAGTGGGGAGGGATGTTAGAAAGTAGGGGAAAGTGGAATCTCAGAAATTTAGTGAGGGGAGGGTCCAAAAAGGCAAAACACAGGCCTAGCCTAGAAATTTGCCAAGTTGTAGCAAGAAACTAGGGTCTGTGCAAAAATGAGGAATTTGGGGGATTTTAGTGATGGGAAGTATTTAATAAGGTACAGTATGGATAGGGGAAGGTGTATGAACATTAGGATACAATTTTTTCCGATGATTTGACCATCCAAGAGAAATTAGCTTCAAAACCCTAGGAGAGGGAAATGAACCTTGCCTAGGTGCAACTGAAGCATGAACAAGGTGTAAAATGACTTAGTGGAACTTGACATGATGATGAAAACCCTTTGAATGATGGTAAACTCAGTTGAATGGTGACATGGAATGTCATTTGGACAACTTTGACAAGGGTGAAATCAAACCCTAGACCTAATTCCTAGTGACCAAATTTTGCTTCAAGACTCACTGAAATGATAAAATTTGACATTGACACCTTAAAATCACTTTGTAAGAGCATGTTTGATCTCTGACAGAGGACTGCCAAGATTGATTCTAACAGAGAACAATTCCTTTGAGGGCACTGACAGTAGGCCTATCAGTGTCAGTCTGTATAGTCAGTGCTCCCTCCTACAGTAGTATTGTCCAGGGATCCAGGGTGTGCACGATCCCTGCTGCTTCCAATGTGTCGGGCGCCAAACTAGTTGACGCCACACTGCTTCATCCCACACTGGTCTAGACCTGCGACGCTTGGATCTGCAGCTCACATAGACCCATCTGAATGGCCCCTAAGGCCTACTTCTATTATAACTCAAAATATTGTAGCAGTTCTGCGATGGTATCTCTGATTGTATCATCGATATAATTTATATCACCTTTTGTTAAGGTGATCAGATCGATAGAAGTCTTACTAGCCTTAGAATTTTTACACAACCCTACCTTCTATGGATCTTTGTTGCGCATAACATGAAACAGAGTGGTCTCTAGGTCTTCTCTTCCCTGGTCCAACTATTGTTCCTCCTCCTCTATCTCTAGAGAAGGCGACTTCTAACTCTTGTCAGAGTAATACTCCTCTTCTTCCACATGTCCTCCCATCTCCTTCGTGGTGGCTCGCTCTGCCTTGGCCTTGTCCTCAGCCTCCTTTTTTCTTTTTGTAGCCAACTACTCCATCTTCAGCTTGGCCTCCTCCTTTTTCCACTACGTTGCGGTCTTGCTAGACCCAACTGTCAAGTCCGAGGCAGTGCGCCAATCTGTCGGCCAGCGGTCAAGGACCGTTGTTATTGCATCATTTGTGGCCAGGTATGGTAGGTCATACCATTTCTGCTCAGGGTCCTTGTGCGCACGTATCAAGACCCCATGGAAGTTAGCCTTGAATTCCACATACTCCTGTAGCTTCTCGTACATCGTTTACGACAGCCGCGATTTGCAGTTGATGTCCATATGGATGCTCATCTCCATCAAGACCAAAAATATCCTGTTTTCCTTGACCCTTTGAGGGTCCTTCATAGCCCATAGTGAAGCGAACTTTGCTGCCTCTGGTAGGTCGGGCACAGTCGGAGGAAACTAGCTATCCTCTGGTAACTCCCATGCAACCATCACTATGGACAGCAGTAGCCAAGCATAATGGAATATGTTGTTGTGATCTTGCGCCTCTCTACAATTTGCAAGGAACTCTCTACAAAGGTAGCATGCCCAGTTAAATTGTATGCCCTCTGTGCACTGGGCCGCTAAGGCTATTACTGGTGTCGGCACTTCATCTGCCCAACACTTTCGCATAATCTTTCCTGCCAAAATTTGTGTTGCGACTTTAAACGCGGGGTCAACTATACTTGTGATGGCATAGCCGCATGGATTCTTGGCGAGTTTGAATCTATCCTTCATTGCTTCAGCGAGGTCACGCTCACTTGGCTTTCCGCCAAACGCCATGGCCAGATTTTCTCCCAATTATGACAGCCGAGTGATCCTATGGATCAGCATGTCAATGATGGGTATCAACCCTTCTAGCCACAGACACCTATCGGGCACCAAGCACAGCAGCTGCTTGACGACAACCATGTTTATGGGTGTGTGGTTATAATGTGGTACCGACAACATATTTAGCAAACTCGCCTTATCCACCCCTTTTACCCACTTCCTTGGCTCTAGCGTGGTTACACCAGAGTCTTTGTGGAAGACGTGATGCATGAACTGGTCTGTCGCCAAATGGGGGAAGCATTCTATATCAGCCAAATCCCAATCCTCCAATTTTAACAGGGGGATGCGCCCCAAATGCGATCCTTCAAAGACAACTTGGTCCAAAATTAAGGGTGTGTGCAGTGTGACCTTACTTTCATCAATATCTTTCGGAACTTTCACCTTGCCTCTGCGAGGAGTAATGTACTCGGGTAGTTTAGAAATGGGGTCAGACCCCTCCACATCAATGTCCTCTGCCTCCATATCAATATCATCTATGCCCACATGGAGTTCTTTAACCTCGGCTTCAAGCTCTGGGTCAATAACCTTACCCTTTTCGTGCGCAATGGGCTTTCCTGTATGTGGGTGCTTTCTGGGTGATGCATACATCGGCTATTGCATTTTCTGGTTATCCTTCTTTGATTTTGGACCCTCCTAGGTTGGCATAGGCACTACAGTCGGTACTTCTATACTTCCAACCTCTGGGGCAGCTCCCTCAGCTACCATTACGACCTCCAGGGCAGTTCCTTCAGCTGCCATGGCTTCTCATGTACTAAGGTTTTCTGCGGGTGCCGACATTATGCTAGACAACAACACCTGCATCTCTATGGGAAACTTCTTAAAGACGAAATTTGTTATTAGGGCTTCAAAGAGCTCAGGGTTCATATGCACCTGAGAGCTTAATAACTCAATTTTCAAAATGCCAAGTGTTTTTCATTGGGCAACCACCTGTAATTTATAGGCATTTTCAAATTCAAATTCGACCATTCCCACCGTAACTCGTTCATAAATGTTGGATTGGCAGTAGATTTTCACAGATCTTGTACTTAAATTCGAACTTAAATGTCACCCCCCTGCTCCATTTCGTTGTTTTTCAACTGTCATGTCATGAACAATGACCATAATAGTCACTTTCCAACTACCCTGCGCAGTTGTTTCTTGGGTAGCACAGCTCCCTACACGTGTCACATTCCTTCATTCTACGCAAATCCCCAACCCAGGTAGTGTATTTTATAGTCCTGCGCCTCCTTTCAGTTGCCTGGAGCGCTAAGACTGTGCTTCCATCATGTAGTCATCTAGCTGGATTGACGATGTATGGCTTCAATCAACTGCCATTCACTCATCCTAGGAATGGTTCTCCATTCAATTTGACCAACTGAACTAGTCCACAATTAGTAATCTCCTTGATGACATAGGGCCCCAGCTAATGCATCCTAAACTTCTCTGCAAATTTATCAAACTTGATGTCATATAACAAAACCAGATCATTTACCTTGAAGGTGCGCAGTTTGATGTGTCAATCATGTCAAGCCTTTTCGTGCTCCTTTTGAACTTATTGATGGAATCCAACTAGAAGTTGATCTTCTTCAAGCTCTGTTAGCTATGCGAGCCTCTCCTCCAGGGCTCCACGATCCGCCATTCCTGTGAATACTGCTATGCACAGACTAGGTACAATGTACTCCATCGGCATCACATTTTCCACACCATAAACCAGTCTGAACGGTGCTTTTCCATTCAACTTCTTTCAAGTCATTCTATAAGCCCATAGCACTGTGGGTGTGCGCACATCCCAGTCATTTCTTTTAGCATTGCAAACCTTTATGAGTGCACTCTCCAATATTTTATTAAATGCTTCCACCATCCCATTAGTCTGCAGATGATAGGGTGTGTTCTTCTGATGGTACACCTGAAACTCCTCTGTCATCGCTTTGATTGTCTCATTAATAAAGTGTGTACCGCAATCACTCATTAGAATTTTTGGACAACCAAACCTTGTCATTACGTACTCAAAGATAATTTTTTCGGTTGCCGTGCTCATACAGTCTTTCACAGGTTGTGCCTCCACCCATCTAGTTAAATATTCAGTCGCGGTGATGATGTGTCGTGCACGCGTCCTCTTTCCTGGCGACTAAATTGGTCCTACAAAGTCAATCACCCACTTCTTGAAGGTATGTAGTGATACATGTAGATTCGGCAACAGCTCATCCCTACATGAGGGCATGCCCATCCTTTGGCATGTGTCGCATGCCCTCCAATATACTTTTGAATCCTTATGCAAGGTTGGCCACCATAACCTAGCGCGTAGGATCTTCTGTGTTGTTGCTTTTCCTGCATAATGACCTCCCATGGCTCTGTCATGAGCCTTAATGAGGATGTTGTTTCGTTCAAACTCTCACACATAGCGTTGCAATATTTCATCTGAGCCCATTTTGTACAAGTGCCCTACAATGACAAAAAAGTATGTTGTGCACACCACTAGTTCCTTCTTCTATTGGCTTGTATATCATTCCGGAGTCGTGCTTGTCATTAGGAAGTGTATAATATCTTCAAAGTAACTATCCACGATGTGTACTGCAAAGAGCTACGCGTTAGGTATCCATCCCTCCAAATTAGTAGGTTCCTCTCCCGTTTCGATGTGCGACAGATGATCTGGTCTAACATTCGAACATCTTGGTTTCACAATAACTTCAAAATCATAATCCTAGAACAACAACAACCACCTACATATATTTCCCCCCCAACACATGCTTGTTGACTAGGTATTTCAACGCAGAATGGTTTGTATACATCTTAAAGTGTTTGCCCAACAAATAGTTCCTAAACTTTTGGAGCGTGTACACCATACCTAAGCCTTCGCGCCCTGTTATGGAATATTTTTTCTCCTCTTTTGATAGCTTCCTGCTTGCAAACACTATAAGATGATCCAAGTCCCCTTCATCAGCATATGTCATTACTGCTCCCAACGCAATACATGATGCATCCACATGCACATGAAATTCCTTCTTCCAATCCGGGAAGACTAGGATCATCGCAGTGACCATCTTCTCCTTCAAAACATCCAAGCTCTTCTGGAATTCTTCATTCCAACAAATGTAACATCCTTTTTTAACAATTTTTCCATCGGTGTGGTAATCTGGTCATAGCTCTTGATGAATTTCCTATAGTATCCCATATGCCCCAGTGTTGCGTGCAGTTGTTTCACACTCCTTGGCGCCTCCAAGTTGCTTATGACCACAATCTTAGTTGGGTCTACCATCAAGCCTTGTCTGCATACCACATGGCCCAGCAAGATCCCAATAGGGAAGCAAAACAAACAATTCTTCATATTGAGTGCGTTCTGGTATCTCCAGCATGTATCTAACATCAAGCGTCGATTTGCCACATGGCACTTCACCAGTCCAAACATTGTCCAATCATTGAAGTATACTTCCATAAATTTATGAATAAAATCCTTGAACGTCATGATGACTACGTGTGAAAAGATCATCGGCACATTCTTCAGCCAAAAGGCATCACCATACACTGGAATCATCCCCATTCGATCGTGAAGGTTGTCTTACTTCTATCCTCCGGCTCAATCTTAATCTGATGGTACCTAGAGAACCCATCAGTGAACAAATACGCTTCTTCGCCGCCAACATTATCCAAGACCTCATCAGTGAACGGGATTGGGGAGGGATCATGCACGCAGGCATCATTCAACTTCTTGAGGTCTACATATATCCTTATTACTTCCCTCTGCTTCTTTTCCTGAACCACTATTGGGCTTACCCAATCAGATTCTTCTACCGGTTCAATAATACCCATTGTGAGCATCTTATCTAACTCAACATGGACCCTTTCCTTATACTTCGGGATGAGGCACTATGGTATTTGTTTCAGAGGTTTTGCATCCGGATTTAGGGTGATCTTCATGACACCCAGATCTCATATTATCCCTTTCAGATCAGAAAACTTTGTAGGGAATAAGTCCTGATATTCGCGGAGCATTTCAACAACCTTATCTACTGTCACATCATCCCAATAGTCCCCAATCTTTGCAAACTTCGGTTTTTCCTTTGTGCCAATATTCACCTGTTGATCTTGAGCGGCTCAGTTATGTATGGGTTCTCTAGCTGTGGTCCTTCAACTTCGCGGTGACCTTCTGTCTCCGAGATATTAATCTTTCTCGGGTCTTCATCTTCTTCTTCCGCTGTTACATTGTAACACTCCAGCACATGGCTCAGTTGGGTAGTCCAATCAGGTTGAATCAGGTCTAGGGGATCTTGTGGTATCCTAAAGATGGTTGTCTTAACCTCCTGCAATGCTTCATCTGTGGATTCAAATACATCCTCAAAAATGAATGTCATCAGAAATACTTGTTGTAAAACATCCCATTCTTGAGTGCCATGACGGATTTTTGTCTCCAAGTACCAATTATGAGGCTTCGCTCCATATGCTTCAGTCCATTTGGCCAAATGATCACGCGGATCATTCCTCCCGTCATAATTTTTTATTAATCATACCTTCAGGTGGCCAAAGTGTATCCTCATCATCCTTCTATATTCGCGCCAATCCTCGAAACTATCCTTGTGTGTACCCCACCATCTTGTAGGTGTAGCACGTAGCACCCAATCTAATGCCTAGAATTGATGCTTCTCGGGCGCTTCCCTTTTGAATGCATCCAAAAAGTGATCAACTTCAGCTAGCCCATCATAGTGAGGCAGATTTCTTACCTCTGATGATATGCAGTGCAACGACTTGGTCATCATATTACAGTGCAACATAGATACTTCATGTAGCCAGTTTTTCCAGTGCTCTAGTTCTTCGTCAGAATCTGATGTGCAAGAGCTCTCGTGGTCCCATGCAATACGTTCGTTTGTTGTCGGATTCACCTAGTCCTAGTCTCCCGCCGTTATATTGTAAATCCGGTCCAAATCATCATCACTTTCATAATCGCAAACAGGTTCTGTATAGCGTTGTCCTTCTGCAGGATCCAGTGGCACCACATCGTTGAACGATTTTTTTTCAAATATCATCTTTCGTTTCTTCAGGTTGATTACCCCATTCATGTCAGTGGCCCAATCAATCCCAAGGAGCACAGGGTAGGGATTGCTATCATCCACAATCTCTATTACTTCAAAATCCACCAATGCGCTCGCGCCTTTGATGTTAAATGTTACCCCCTGCAGCCTCCCCATTGGGATGATTTTATGTTGATTCGCCATCTTTAATTGGATCGGAGACCACTGGAGCGTAGGTATCCCCATTCTTTCCCATGTTTGTTTTGGAAAAACATTCATGTCAGACCCTAGATCCAAGATAACTTGGTCCATTTTGTATTCCCCTATCTACGCGGTGAGTCTCATCTCACGTCTGGTCCTCGCCTTATGCTTACCAAGCTTTCTGACTATGCGTGGTTCACCAGTAGCGATGTCCTTGCCAGTGCACCAATTGATCAATTCTTATAATCCCTTCACAGCCTTACTATCGCGGAGTAGTTTCATGCAAGTCTCCAAGAACGTGGTGATCATGGATGGGTCCATTTCTTCAACTGGTTTCTCCTGACCTCATGAGGTAGAGGCCTCAGCGAAACTTTTCTTTGCTTCCATAAATGTTTCTTTTGCGCATTCTAGATCAAACCTGGTCCCCTTTTCCGGTGCTTTATGGACCCACTCACCCTCTGCAGGTTGCTTCCCCTTATCCTCACCAGTCATCATTCCGCTCTATAGCATAATGTTTACCTTATGGTCTTCCTCACGAAGCTTAGTCCTCATCATCTATAGGTTTTGAGTTGGCTACAGAGGTTGCGCTCCATTCTCGTGAATCTTATTCAATAATATAGGGCAATCCTTAGTCGCATGGTCAAACTAAGTACATAAGCGGCATGACAGTCGCATGGTCAAACTGAGTACAGTAGCGGCATGATAGTCGCGTTGGATTCGAGCAGTCTCTCGCGTAGTGTCCTGGTCCTCCACAATTGTAACAACTAAGCTTCCCTGAGCCTCTACCAGGCCCCCCTTCACCTTGGCCTCGGTCGCACCCCTGATACTCACCTCGCGCTCCCCTAGCGCCTTCGTCCAGAGGTCGCGTTTATGCCTGCACCCTATATGCAGGTGTCTTGTCCATCATTAATTCGTAACTATGGAAATTGTGCTCGTCATGACCTACTGATTGACAGAAATTGCAGAAGAGTTGTTGTGGTGTCTATACGAATTTCTGTAGCAAATGGAAATTGTCGGTCGCATGTTTCCCAACTACCTAGCATATAGCACACCATAGCGCGGGCCCTATACTTGGCCCTGCTGCAGCCTTTGGCCTTAGAGACATTGGTCCCCCTAAAACAACATAGTTCACAAAGACTAGACAGTGATCCTTGTCATGCCCCTGACCTTTGCATTTCAGGCACCAGACTTCTTCGCACGCCTCTGGCTAAGTTGTTTTGTCTTTCTTCAGACTTTGCATTTCAAGGCAAAGGTTTTGCAACTACGTGTGAATCTGTTGAACCCTCTTACTAGCATCCTGAATTGGTGTCTCATGCAGTCTCATTGTGATTTGCAAAGCTTCTACCTAGGTCCCAATCTTTTGTTGTGATAGCGCAACCCTTAGGTGGGGCAGGAGCGAGGCCACAAACTACTCGCAGTGCTACCCATCAGTTAGGTTCATGTTGGCTTCACGGATTGTAGACTTCAATCTTTGACCCAAATCCCAAGGCATCTCCCCAAGCTTCATCATGATCTCCTTGAATCCCACAATGGATTGCGCTTGAGACTTATGCCTACTAAATTACCTATTCAGCGCAGTCTGGATATCTGCCAATGTGGACATCGGGTTATAATTACTGTACTTAATGTACCATGTTAGTGCGTGGTCCTGCAAAGCACTAACCAACGTTGCTTTCTTCATTTGATCATCTATGATACCTTGAGCTTCCCATATAGCCTTCGCAATGAACCAAAATCAGTCTGGATCTTCATTTCCTACGCCCTTGAATACAGGTAGCTTTATGGAGTTCACCATGTTGAATAGTGGTGGAGGTGGCGATGATGTGGGTGATGGGGTAAGTTGTGGAGGTGAGGATGGAGGTGGTGTGGATGGATGGGATGAGGATGGAGGCGATGTAGGTATTCGCAGAAACCCTTGTCTTATCAACTGAATAGTGCTTAGTAGAGAAGCCTGCGCTAATCCTTCGTCATCACTCAAAGGAGGCTCAATCAGCGAGCTATACTCAAGACCTTTTCTTCCTCCGTCCCTAAAAGACCTTCCACTTCATGTAGCTCCAAACATCAAGGTAACTGCATGACCCAATTTTCACACAAGAACATCTTAATCCAAGTATTTATAGATTTCAAATACTTACCTTGTGGCCCCTTGAAGAAGCGACGCTCTGCTTCGTTGTAGCTGATCGAAGTATCAACCGCGAACTCTATCACAAACCCTCCTATGATACGATCGAGCCAATGATTGACAACGTGTACAATATTATCTTCAAGGCTTCCAATTTCCTTACTAACTCCGAGGTCCAGACAATTAGACCATCAAGCCTCCACCTTCCTAGGCCATCTGCTAACTTCACAATCCACTCGTATAATTCAACCAGGAAAGAACATAAGAAGATTTTGTGAATTTTTGTGTACAGATATCTGTCCAACCAATTTTCCTTTGTCAATCACAGATTCATGTTCTCTTTCACTGTGAATTCATAGATCTTTCTATCCAACCAGTCTTTAATCTCTTTCTTAGTTGGATTCTAGTGATGTGGCATCACATATCTCGTTATGCAGATCCCGGTCTCGGCAATGGAACCATTTATTGGCTTGATGGGCCCTGACCCAGGTTCAACATTAAGTAGCCAAGAAAATCCCTACACTACTGGCCATTTTGGTGTCAATCAGCAGAGCGCGGACTGAAGTCTCACCCAAAGTAGTATGGTGTGATGCATGAACCAAGTTTTTGCACCTTGATATGCTTGTGCTGTTTGTTTTATACCTTAACCCTGCCTTCACACAAATCGATAAGCCTTTAGGGATTATCGATGTACCTCTCTATAAGTGTTTAGAACCTCCATGAAGGTATGCAATCGTCCTTTGCGTAACCCCTAACAAGCGATCTCGACACTTACGTGCCTCTGTAATTACTTTGTTGTATAGTTCTCTGCATTATATTAAGTGTTCTCCAATTCTATCATGCAATTTAGATTATATTTGTGTAAACATATATCTCTACTTACATTCATATAACAAAGGAAAACATATAGATTCGCGCATCAATTTAGCAATAAAACATAAACCCAGTGCTTAACATAACATAATCACATGCAATTGACAGAAGTAAAATACACAGAAATTTCATAATACTCTTCTTTATTGATGATCTAGATGTTCAGTATAGACTTTGACTCCCTTGCGCACACAGCTGCAGGGGTCCACGCACTCAGCTGCGGACTTCTACCCTAGGCCTCTGCACACTCAGCTACAGAGCCTTCTTCCTATGCTAAGACTCTCACTCGTAGCCCCTTTACAGATTCATAAATGACTCAACTTAACTTAACTGAACTTACTAAAAACTCCTCTAAGACCTCCTTTTTATAAAATCCCATGCCCTGCGGACCAAGGGCAAATCTCATCAAGCCGACACAACCTATCTAGACTAAGGGCGGAAACCCTTTTTGAATCTTGATACCTTTGCACTCCGCGACCACAAAATGCAGAGACTTTACATTGAAACCTCCCTCCAAGTGTTACTTTTTCCTAGAATTGTGGCATGCGTGTTAGAAAAGATGATGAATTCAAAGGCAATAGAGTTGAAAGTACGCATCTACAGTCAAATCTGAAACTATGAGGAACTCCCACAGCTCATCACCAGCTTATAGGCTTCACATGCACAAGTGTTCAGGAGCATGGATGTCATTGTGCACACACATGTGATCCCATCCATTGGCACACTCACCAAGGTGAAATCAAAGAACCAAGTCTGACTAGAGTTAGACATGTACTTCGAGCGGTTGATGCACATAGCCACCAACGCAGATATGTAGTTGAGCACAGACATTATGCACAAGTATGTCGCTAGTCCAGTTGCACTCAATACCATGATGCACATGCTACATGACAAGTTGGACAAAGGTTCCAGATCAATGTACCCAGATGCTATGAAGGCAAGAGTTCACTTTCAGAAGGATGTCGCCATAGCAAACTACCAAGCTTGGCGTCAGTTCACCACCAACGATCACCAAGAGGATGTCGACAAGTTAGTCTTCCCATAGTTGTCTGAGTCTCTATGATGTCTTGTATGGCTTACTCCAGCCCGTTTTTGTCTCAAATGGGTACATGTGTAGAATGTATTATAAACATGTTGTAAAGTGAAAGACCACGTGTCAACAGTGGAATGTAAACAATCATGTGTAAGTTGAAGAGTTGTGAAGGTAGCTCAAGGGTCACAGAGGGGAATGTCAATGGTCACCCCACCCTTTGCTATATATAGAACCTTATAACTCATTGTACGGTCTTTTGGGAGCCAAGATTCTGATAGGTATAACTCAGAGAAAGCTTGGAGTGTATTGTAACGATCCTTGGCTTCTCCACAGTGCAAAGCGAGTACATATCTTTGGAGGAGCAGGTTGTAGTGACTGTAACATTCCACTAATGGGGCTAGTGGTTGTCATGGTTTTATGCATAATTGGATCTTTCACTTCTTTAATATAACAAAGCCAACACATTTCATGCATGTATTGGTATTGTAGTTCAACTATTTTAGTTACTCTAACAATGTATGTAGTTGTAACTTACGCATGTATGCATGGACTATTCCATATATGTTTGTATGAATCATATCAAAGCGTGTTGTTGGTTTAACTCATCACTTTGGATTGTCGACTATTTTTCTTTCCATCTTGTGATGTCTTTCAACTCGTGTGTTCCCTTTCAAACTGCATACTATTATAGGCTTCTAAGGGGTGCACTCCTCTCCCCTTCCGTGTGTTAGAGCCTTTCCATGCATCTTCCTTGACTTGTTACAAAGTCACACCCTTGCTTCTAACAAGGACATCTTCCTTACCTCTGTGCATGATTGTAGTCAAGGCGATACCGTACTACCTACTGCTGGGACTCCTACTCCAAACGGTCGAAGGTCTAGTTTGGAATTCTTACTAGGGAGATCCCTTGACATGTTGGCAGGTCTAGCATCATCAACATTTCTGGCACTAGAAGGAGGGCTAGATGACAAGCTAAGTCCTCAAAATATGTTTTGAATCTTCACACATCTATCTCGGAGTTTTTTACAGTTCGCCATCTGAAATGTTTGTCTAGCAGATATATATTTGAAGTCAAGAGGGAGTTCTGGGATGACTTGTCACAAATTACGTATGATGGTGAAGGCAAAGTAGCATGGCCTAAGCACTTGGATGAATTCCATGCACTCATGGAGAGTTTGTAAGATCTTAATGAAACTATGGCCTGTACACTGCCCGCACACACACTTCGTGACTACCCTTTGCTATGGTGTAGCATACTGCCTCATGGCTCCATGCACTCATTCAAATAGTTAAGTGATAAAATAGAATATGTTTTTCACCATTTTGATCCTGAAGCACTTGATAGGAAAATATTACAACGGAAGGTGCCGCATGAATCTATAATGGAATTTTGGGATCACTTCAGTCTTCTCTCTTTTGAAGCTCCAAATAGTAAGATGCCTTTCCAATATCTTTTTGAAAGATTCAAGTATGTCTGTACCATATCGATCAATCCGAAAGCAAAAAAAAATAATTCAAACCCCTCTCAGCATACTTCAGTGATGGAGTTGCACAATCTAAAATGGACATAGTTGTTGTCACAAGGGACTGTTTGCCTTCTTCTCATCAAACAACTCCACCCCTGCAGTATGATGTGGGAGAGTGTGCACATAAGTCTGTTGAACTGTCACATCCTCCCACCTCAACTACTCTCAATTTATACACAAATTTGGTTGGGAAGCCCATGAGTTGTCATATGCACTTATTACCTCAACCTTTGTCCCCGTGTTCTACTGATCCTCTTGATTGTACTATCTTGTGTTCTTCCGTTCCGAACTCCACACTTGTTGTGAACGAGGATCAAGCTATCGAAGAAGTTGATGTTGCACAACCAACCTGTGTTTTCATTTACGATGAGTATGATTGGGAATCTGAACATGAACCCGCAGTGAAGGATGACCTCCTTCTGCCCACGCCTCCTCCGCTTTTTCCTGAAATCTTTGGTGATTCTGTCATTTATGATTTTCCTTGTGAAAATTTCTCCCCTAATGCATCTACTTTCGATCATTCGTAGAACACATATGATGTCAATCCATCATTTGATAGCAGAGAGGAAAACTATTTCATTGATAATCCACATGATTTTGCATCTTCTTTTTCCGAAAATGCAAAGGGTGAACATTCTTGCTTCTCATCTACCCCTCTGTATGATTCATCATATAATGAGGATGTCGATGAACTCATTAATTTTTCTAATGATAGTTGTCGTGATCCCTTTACTCATGTATTCGATCATGACGTTGATTCAATTGTTGTTGATCTTTCCAGGCCACCCGTTTACGATGATCTATCTATCGATGAAGTCAAAACCCCGCAAGCTATTGAGGCACTTCAGCCCGAGCTAATGGTTATGTCAAGCCCTCATTGTATTGAGGTTAGTTTCACTTCCGATCAGGAAATTGTTGAAACACCCAAGGCTCCTCATCGCTCATCTATATGCACTGAAGATCAATCCAATACATAGATTTCTCTTCCTCCACCTGAATCACATGATCCCATCACTCATGCATTAGAGGAATCATACACAGCGAGCACACTTGCAAGGCGTAAGTTGTCTCTCGTTCTCATGTTTTATTGCCTGTCACAGTCAAAAGAGTGTGCATGCTTATCATATGCACGCAATGTGTGACAACACCATGTTAAGTCCATAAAGTGCTTGTCTTGCGCTCTCTCTTTGCTTTTTTGTGGATGCGTTTAAACTCGGAGTGTGTTGGTTTTCATTATTTTATCTTCCATGTTTTCTGGTTCGTATGACTATCATTTTCATGAACCATGACTTCACCAACATGGGTCAACCAATGCGATAGTGGTTGCATTGGAAATATCACTTCACATGATCAGGTCCATGCACCTTTAGCTTAGGAGTAGGAGTAGTGTTTTCTTTGTGTCTTGTTTTCTTGCATGCATGTTTGCCTTCATACTTTGTTTGTTTGTTTGTTTGCTTTCTTGCTTTGCTTACTTTCTTTGCTTTCGCATTTGCTTATGTTCTTTTCTTTATTGTTTTGTTTTCTTGTTTATGTCCATAGGCTAGTTCTCATGAAATCGTGTGCGACTCCTAAGACAAGCAAGGAAAAGTACAAGAGGACTTGTATTTCTATTAACACTTGGATATATGTTGTCCTCTCTCTTTATGAAAGAGATTTTTTTCTTCAATCAATGATACACCAATGGAAAATACGTTCTGTTCGGAGTGAGTCTTGGTGAAAACACAACACTTGCGCTCTAACTAGTACCACCTACTCTAGTCGGTTGTTGTTGGGTTAACCCTTGTCAAATAAATCAAGTACAGTAAGGTGAGGGGAAAAACCTTAACAAGTATGTTAGAGGTATATATAACATAATTCTCTGAAGGAACAACCTCTTCTTCTCTCAATAAGTCAGGATCCCTCTTTCGCCTCTAAAATAAATAAGTGCCTATTCAAAAAAAAAAAATTGAAAATGAAAAATGAGAAATGAATAAGGTGAAAGAAGAGAAAAGCTTCCTACACAGAGAGGTGATGCAAGTAACTCTGCCAGGGTACTGACCAGACTCGCTGGCAGCGGACCGATGCTTCTGTTCCTGCGTGACTCCATCGGGGTATTGTCCAGGGTTGCTAGCAGCGGAGCAACACCAGAGATGAAACTTAAACTCTGACAATCATATTATTTGTTCACCAATATAACCCTCATCCCCAATCGAAACAACCAATTTGACTTGGCTTGGAATGTGTGTTGATCGATCAAGAGAACGACAGGTGCTACATCTTTCACTCAAGCTAGTGTGAAAACCACGATGATGGAAGAATCAAACAATACTTCCGAAGGAGTTAGACTTGCTTTTCATGGAACAAGGTCCATTCAGAGAGCTAGAGTTCTACCAGTTTGTTGCCAATGTTGTAGCGGCTAAAACGATCCCCCAAAATTTTGTCTTAGATTCATTTTGGAGCCTCCCTACCAACCATCCTTAGCACATGTCTTGCACTGCCCAGGTACTTATGCTTTTAGTTGAGTTTCTTTGGCATAACAACTTGTGTTCACTAACTTGTTTATCTTTCACCTGCAAGCTGACCTCCCATGACTTGGACTCAACTGGTTCTTGTGTTGACTTAGAAAACTCCACAGCACTAGAGGGCAACCAGCCTTGCTCTTCGGAATTGCACAGTGCATCTTGGCAGCGAGCACTGCTCTCCAAAATTAGAGCAGGTATGCTACCTTCCCCAAGAAAATTGCACAAAGAAGGCCATCATTGGGCTTGCTCTTAGAATTTACGTAGTTCTGACTGGAAATATTGGCTTCGGTCTAGAAATTGAGCAAACCATGAGGGGCAGCTAGAGCCACTCAACCTAGAAACTGCACAAAAGTCATCCCAAGGCTTGTTTACCGTTGCATGTGCTCACAGGTTGACCGGTTCCCTCCAAGACTATGTAATCTTGTCTTGCATGCATGGGCAGTTTTTCCCAAAAAGAAAAAGCAAAAAAAATGTCCCTAGATTTTAGGGATCTATTTTTAGCAGCTAGAAGTTACGTGTAGAATTGGTTTTAGAAACCTCCCGCCAAGTGTTTCTTTTTCCTAGAATTGTGGCATGTGCATCATAAGCCTCGATCTTGTAAAAACTATTTATTCGACACCTTAGAGCTCATTCTTCACTTTCGATCTTGGAGTTCTAGCATTCCCAATGCATCTAGGAACCTTCGGTGCACTCATCACAACTTTTTCCGGGTAAGTCCGCCTTTCATGTCTTTTGCTTCTTTTCTGTTACTTTTTTACATTTTGGTTTGTGTGAGTGTTGTTTCCTTGGTTTCATTGAGCACTTGTTGTCATTTCAATGCATGTTATATTGTAGAAGCGTTGTTTCAAGTTTTACATTGCATTTTCAAGTTTTACATTGCATTTCCTTGTTATCGCATGCATGAAACTGTTTCTGCACTAACAGTCGTCGTTGCGACAACTTGCTTCACACACTTCATTTTTTTCCATGTTTACTGAATCATGCATTTATTGTAATCACATGCATGTTCATTCACTCATGTCTACACCAACTTTTCACATGCTTTCAATCCTTACAGATTTTTCGTCACCCGTCGGGAGGTTTGAGCTACCTTGGCCCGGACCTTGCCTTTCCCGACTTGCATTGTGCATTTTTGGGATGGAAGGCCTTGCCTTGCTCCTAAGAATTACACAGAGCCTGCCTCATACTAGCCTCCCAAACTATTCTTTGCACAATTTTGAAAGGCAGTGCCTCAGTTGGCCCCCGGGATTATGCAGTGCAATTTCTGGGGCAACAGTCATGCTGACTGAAACTGTGCATTGCGCAATTCCAGTCCTTAGCAAGCCATGATGGAATGTGCTCTATGCAGTTTCAACAGTTAGTCAACTCACTAGGAGCCTGGACTATGCTCTACATAGTTTCAGCAGTCAGTCTCCCAGCCTCTCCTAGAGAAAACTATGCAATTTTCCTAGTCAGTCAATCAGGCGTGTTGCATGTCTATCCACAAGTTTCTTTTGGTTTTCAACTGACATTTTTCTTGCCATGAGTGTTGCCTTATCTCCAGGTATCACAGTTTTTCATCTATCTCTCAATACTACAGGTACAATGGTTTCCAAAAGAGCAAGGTCAAAGGAGCACAACTAAAGTTGTTGTTGAGCAAGTGTCTATGAGCTTGCCCATATATGAAGATACTAAGTTGCTCATAGACAAGGAGATCAAGATCACATGGCAGGACATCAATGACATATTTTCAGGCACCTTTGAGAAGAATCTGGAGGAACACAGAGTCTATTTCAACCTACACAAGTCAGGCTTCTACCGAGTTGCATGCAGGTATCCCGTATTTCCATGCACGGACATGATCCACTGGATTGTCTCACATACTATTCCATAGACAATGGTACTGAGCAATGTCAATGGAACATAACTTTCTACCTTTAGGGTAGAGAAATTTCAGGAGATGTATCACTTGCCACAGTCGGTGAACAAAATGGATGCACTCTTCACCAATCCTAGCAGCAATGCAAACTCAAGAGACATCTTGAAGAGTTGGGTAAGAGATCCATCTAAGTTCAGGATGACACCCAACCAGGTATACAAGACAAAGGCATTGCAGAAGGCTTATCAGTTCTTGGTCATCTTCGCATGTTGCTTGTATGGCCAAGAAAGTACATAAACCTTCCTGCAAAGTTGGGTGATTGTGTTAGATCAACTAGTGAATGAAGGAAGACCTTTCAATTGGTTTGACATGTTGGCTCTCCAGCTACAAGGGCAAGTCGAAATTCTCGGCATCCGCCCAAGGGTCAACAAGAAAATTTCTTCATGTACGCTTACATGCTTGATGCGATCTGTTCTCGTTAACAATGCCCTAGCTTGGGTTGGGTGTGGACACCTTTAGAAACCTCTATGCACATCTATTGTAGGTTGTTCTTTTAGTGCAGCTTCCGCAGATTTATACTACAACTATTAGACCACTTTGTCACAATGGTGTACAGGATGATATTTGAGTAGGATCAACCTTGCATGTCACAAGAAGTGATGGAGGCATTGGTTAACATAGAAAATTGGTATGTCTCACCCCTTGGCACCTTCATCCAGATGTACAACGCGAGTAAGGCTCCACATGTGTTACCGAAGTTTGTCATGGACAAGTTAGTCATGCAAGAGGTTGCCTACCACACCTCAATAGGATTGTCAGCAACACTGCATAGGAAGAAGAAGGCACCTTGGCCCGCTCTTCCTTTGTGGATCGGGCTGTATGAGATCCAGAGTCTCAAGCATGCTAAGGCCGAGACGAAGGAATTTAAGAGCTTCACCTTCGGCACCAGAAGCTTCAATCCATATGACCTGCATTTCTTAGTGAAGGACCAATGTGTAAGAGTGTATCATCCTTGAGTCCACGGGGCATGTCATTGGCCTGAGGAAGACCCGTGGAGATACTTGGAGATACTTCTATAACTCCTCAAGGCTCAATGAACTAGTCAGAGTGGTTATAGAATGGTTATCAATGCACAAGGCAACAACACTTGACATAGCAACAACTACAACAGCAGCAGAGAGGAGCAAAACTACATCGAACAAAGGCAAAAGGAAGATTTTCGACAGTGCAGAGGCAGAGAAAGGCTACAAGGTCAAGGAAGATCCAGTTGTAGAAAGAGAATCTTTGGATATTGAAGGAAAGAAGTGAAAATACGATAGAAGGATTGTGCAAAGATAGAGGGAGAAGTAGAAACTGGAGGAGGTAAAGACGAATTGTAGGAGGTGAAGCAACAACTAAGGGAAGAACGAGAGTTGTGCAAAAGGGAGAAGGAAGTGCAACAAGAATAGGAACAGCAGAAAGCGCAGTGTGTACACATTGAGTACATTGTGCAAATACATAATATTGAATTAGAATAGTTAGTATATAGAAAACAGGGTGAGAAGTCGTAGGAGCGGGACTTTGCTCAGGGGATTGAACAAATGTTGGAGCAGATGGACACGTAGTTGGTTCAGTCAGAACAGGATCAGAATACAGACCTCATGCCCAAATACCCAGAGGTCACTCCATCGACTTCACCAAATTTGGGAGTAGAGCAAGTCGCAAGTGATCAAAGAGACACTGAAATCCTTGAGGACAATCCGGAAGCAAATGTGAACAACATATCCTTCGACAAGTCACAACAAATAGTTGTGTAGTTGCACAGAGTGCCCACTCTGGATGACCAAGCATCTCCTGCATAGTTTCGAGAACGAGTGATCATGTCCGATGTGCACAAACATCCAGCTACATTGGCCGATGCTACAAAGACATATGTCGAAGCCACCAATTCAAGTGTGAGATTCTTAATAGCTGAGAACAAGTGCATTGCTAAGGAATTGCAAGCGGTCAAGTAGAGGGAAGATCAAGATACAACATCTACCATAGCAGAGTGGAGGAAAGTGATACTTGATGAAGTATCATCTCTCGAGACAGTCATGCGGAAGTTGTACTTTAGGTTCGTCACCATACATAAGTCAGTTTTCCATATTAATGGTTGGTAGCAATGTTGTGCTAGGAGAGCATGCATCTTGACAGATATACACACTGTTGTCAATCACATGCAGATATGGACAATGAGGTACAAGGGAGCCCTATTTTACTTGCCAAAGATGATGAAACCAAAGGTAGTAGAGTTGAAAGCACACATCCGGAGTTAGATCTAGAGCTATGAGGAACTCCCACAACTCATCGTCAAATTACAGGCTTCACATGCACGAGTGTTCAGGAGCATGGATGTCATTGTGCGCACGCATGTGATCCCATCTATTGGCACACTCACCGAGATGAAAGCAAAGAACCAAGTTCGACTGGAGCTAGACATGTACTTCAAGCAATTAATGCACATAGCCACCAACGTAAATTTGTAGATGAGCACAAACACTATGCACAAGTATGTCGTTGGTCCGGCTGCACTCAAGACCATGATGCGCATGCTACATGATGAGTTGGAAAGAGGTGCCAAATCAGTGTACCTGGATGTTACAAAGGCAAGGGTTCGCTTTCAGAAGGATGTCATCACGAAGTATGTGGACGCCATAGCAGACTACCAAGCTTGGCATCAGTTTGCCACCAACAATCACCAAGAGGGTGTCGATGAGTTAGTCTTCCCACAATTTTCCAAGTCTCAGTGATGTCTTGTATGGATTACTCAAGCCCATTTTTGTCTCACATGGGTACATGTGTAGAATGTATTGTAAACATGTTGTAAAGTGAAAGACTAAGTGTCAATAGTAGAATGTAAAAAATCATGCGTAAATTGAAGAGTCATGAGGGTAGCTCAAGAGTCACAAGGGGGAATGTCAAGGGTCACCCCACCCTTTGCTATATATAGAACCTCATAACTCATTGTACCTGCTTTTGGGAGCCAAGCTTCTAATAGGTATAACTTAGAGAAAGCTTGGAGTGTATTGTAACGAGCCTTGGCTTCTCCACGGTGTAGAGCGAGTACATCTCTTTGGAGGAGCAGATGACAGTGAATGTAACGTTCCACTATTGGGGCCAGTGGTTGTCATGGTTGTATGTATGATTGGATCTTTCACTCTTTTAATATAACAGAGCCAACATGTTTCATGCATGTATTGTTATTGTAGCTCAACTATTCTGGTTACTCTAATAATGTATGTAGTTGTAACTTATGCATGTGTGTATGGACTATTCTGTATATGTTTGTGTGAATCTTATCGAAGCATGTTGTTGGTTTAACTCATCACTTTGGATTGCCGACTTTTCTGCTTTCCATCTTGTGATGTATTTTAGCTCGTGTGTTCCCTTTCAAGTTGCATACTATTACAGGCTTCTAAGGGGTGCACTCCTCTCCCCTCCCATGTGTTAGAGCCTTTCCATGCTCCTTTATGAGGGTTTTACATTTTTGTCTTCATTTCTAATAGTTTGATTTTATTTTATTTTATACTTTGATTTTATTTTTTTATTTTTTATTTTTTTTATTTTTTATTTACAGGATGGGAAGACCTATCATATCCCAATTGTCAAACCAGTAGTGAGGACAACCATCTCTGGTTGCTATCCACGAATGCACGCTGACTCATCACCGTTATTCAAGGAAAATCATGCCACCTAGAATAACCCATTGGTGGTTCGTAAAGGGGCAGGGTTTCACTCCTACCAGATGCCTCTGGATCTTGGTCCTCAACCTGTTTCCTTACATATGAGGAAGACGAGCTCTTAGACAAACAGAAGTTGTTTTAGGGCATACTCCAACCCATATTTTAATATATTAGTTATATATGTGCTTATTTATATATTAAAATTCAATTATTTTTATTGGTATAATTCTTTTAATTAATGCCCTAGTTTATTATTCTTGACTTTATGATTTTATTTTGTTATTCTTTAATTAATTTTTTTAACAAAAAAAAAATAAGTGAGAGTCTTTTTCTTAGAGTTTATTATAACTTCTTTGTTATTTGAATTCGTTATTTTACTAATAACTAATTTAGTAATTAATAGGTAGTCTTTTTCTTAGAATTTATTATACATTTTTTGTTATTTGATTTTGTTTTTACTTATAACTAATTTAGTAATTAATATGTTTTTTAGTGTTACATATATGTATAATTGTCTAATTATTAATATATTATTATTCTTGTTTTTACCGTTACAATGTAACACTATTAACATTAGCGAATGTGAACAAGAGATAACATATTTATCCATAGCTTTGCAAGGTAGAGTACATTATGCAAAATAAAGTTAGGAAGTCTAGGCAGTTTAAGCCTAATGGTATGAAGTCCTAAGGGCTTGTGACTTTATTTTTCCACAAAATACATTGTGCCATCTACATTGTCACTAAAATCTTCAAAAAAAATATTTCCAAAAGTTCATATGCTAGGTTTCACCTGTATCAAGCATTCATACATCTCTCAGAGAAGCAGATGAAGTGTGAAACAAATCTTCAGTTACTTCAATATTGCAATGAGAGAAAATATAGTGAGCAAATTTAGGTGCTTTGCCTTTAGTTGGATTTAATATTTTACATTTGTCTTCTTTCTCGTTTCAACTACCTTTGACTCTATCCTGAGGAATTTTTCATATTGTCACATCATGTCCATCTCTATCGCAGTGAATGAAGTGAAGATTAGGACTTTCTCCTTGATGGTTTTTACCCCCCTACCTCTGAAATTATTTCTTCCACATCCTATTTTGTTTCCACTTCTTTTAGAAGAATCGTGTGATTGATTCTTCTCTTTTTGAGCAATACACATTGCTTCTTTAAGGGGTTGAGTTGTTGTCTTCCTCTTCCTGATATCTTTCTCTTGTTCTACAAAATTCTCCACTGGGATGTTAAAAGTAATGGAATTGAGTTGTGCACTAACTTTTAGGCATTCAAGGTAATAGAATTCTATCAATAGGATACTAAACTCCATGGGTCACTTTGATTAGAATCCAAGGATTATGTGAACTTTGAGGTGTTGCACACGATATGTGCAAAATTATAGAGGTATAATCTATTAAAAATGAAGTGTTTAAAATTCGTAATATCCTATTGTACTCATAAAAAATATCAGTTATGGGTTGTTAATGGAAACCATTCTAACTCCATTCTAGAAAACCTTGGTTTTGGTTTGCATCTCTTCTTATAGTTTGTTGATTTAGATGGATTGATACCATGACCAACTAAAATGAGGAAACTAGATAATGATAAATTGTTTGTCTTTATACTTGGATTGTGAAACTAAACAAACAAACAAACATCACAAATCATGTAGATTTACAAAGCTTACAAACCACAACATTGATTACTATAATCAAATGTAATGGAAACAACATGAAATGCATCAAATTGAAATTACGATCTTAATACCAATAATAATGAACTACCAAAAAGCAAATAACTAGGTACAAGAGTGCAAATTACCATATCTAACAAAAATAAAAATAAAAATGAAAGGAGGGGGGTTCTTATGATCTCCATAGAGTGGACCTCAACCAAGAGAGCTCTAGAACCATGTCAAACTAAAAAAAAAATAAATAAAAAATATAAAAATAATAAAATAAAATAAAATGAACTCAACTCTTCATTCAACAACATTCAAATATTATGTAAGTGTTAGAACTCTATAAGTAGTTGAGATCAATTTGAAATAGTTCATAGTGTGACTAACAACAAGCCTTATGATTCCAACTCATCCATTCTAAACCATATAAATATTGATCATCCACCTAAAGGAACTCTAACTAATATTTTCAATCAAATCCCTGATTATTATGTGGTTGTGTACCTACTCTACTCTTCCACTCATAGCACTTGACCCTAAATATTTATATGCATCTCCTTTATCTAATTCTAATTCAAGATATGGTCAATCCTGGGGGATTTGAATTTCTCATGGATATAGCAATCATCTGCATGAGTTGTAAAGTAGTTCAATCATCCTCATGAATAGATATGACATGAACCCTTTACATACCCTTCCTACTAACATATTTAAGTGTCTTAGAGTCCTTAAGGAAAAATATTTATCAAAGGGTTGAGCCTCTTTTTGGTGTGAGACCATAAGTTCAAATACAAGTTGTAGATTGACCTTAAAATAAAAACTTATGCTACCAATCAACATTAGTGAACATAATTCCAATGAACGTAATCAACTCAAATTACTAAGACATCATGCATCCATCATATTAACTTGAACACACATCAAACACACTCATTAAATATGCATATGTCAACAATATCTACTTTGAAGGATTTGATATTCATGCGGGACGGGTTGTTATATCGTAGGTCTTATGGAGAATTTTCCATAGTGTTCATCTTTTAAGTGAAGTCAATATTTGGTCCTAAAGATGAATCTAATTAAGGATTTCAAATAGCCACTTCTCTAAAAAGATGAAAATTGTGGCAAATTCTCTAAAATACTATAATGGAATACTTATTTTGTCCATTAAATAAGAGTATTTAGTAAAGTATTGGATATCTAATTCTACTAGCTAATAATTATAATAGTGATACACATCAAAAGGATAAGAAACATAAGGTAAATATGGGGTAATTAGTTATTCAAATTAATCCTTGAGGTAAATTATTGAAAAATGGGTCCTTGTTACGAGCTTAACAAGTTTGTGGACCCAACAATGTTTTTTTTAACTATATTAAGTCAAAATATGTGACTTTACATGCAAAGAGAGGAGCTATATTATGTCATTATAGACTTTTCTATGAGGGAATAATGGGCATTGCTAAGTCAAGGGGATTCCCATGCTAGCAATGCTTCTCGTCTTTCCTCAAAGATTCTTTTGAGTTTCGATTTAGATGAAAAAATACAAATGAACCAAGAGCACAATAATGTACATAGCAAATACATATCTAGTTACTTGAGGAGAAAAAAACCCTATTCTTCAAGGGGGTCTCTTCCATAAAAATTCATATAGAAAGACCAATTGTCAGATTCCCACTTTTGCATCCACTTTTTCTCTTTGATTTATGTTGCATTTTTGGCTATGAGTGAGTGGAGGCAAAGTCTAAGAAGGAGGTCTCCTTGCCAATGAAGTGGAGGCGTGGATGGATAAACCATTTTCATTACCTTTCCACCCTTCTAAATCCTCTTATGTTGCTACCTTGTGGTATACTTGTGTTTTATGTTGTTTCTTTTTCCTTGGTGAGGGTTGAGATTCTTTTCCTTTGTTAGGATAGTTGATGTGTGCTTTACTCACTTTTTATGTTCCTGGAGTTCATTATTTCAACTTATATGAGAGTCTTTGTTAGTGTAGGTGCAACCCCTTTAGTTTAGGTGACTTCCTTGCTTGGGGGTTTGTTAATGGGTGATCTTCCTTTTCCATAGCTTGGCTCTAAAAGTTAGGAAGAATCTCAAATCCACTAACAATCGGAAGAAATCGTTGAATGTGAGGTTGTCTTTGGCATTTGGATGTGTTTGTGGAATTGAAATTATTTTCTTGTGGGTCACAAAACTTAAATTGATAATGGTTACTTGGTTTTTTAGACTTGTGCGTATTTTTCTACTATAATTGTGTGGCTTGGAATTTCTAGAAGTTTTTGGGAAGGTGCCCATAATCATGGCACAACCCGCACTTAAATGGGAGGCTTTCATAGTCTGGATCTTAGTGAAATGTTCTTCCATCTAGATTAAGTGAGATGGCCTCTAGAGACATTTTTTTCAATGCAATTTCCACATAGATACAAGTGCAATATTATTAAGAGCCATTTGGCTCTGTTACTTTAATAAACTTCCCCACTTTTTCCCTTATAGATTTTAGGGTAAATCCAACCAAAAAAAACTAAGGGGAGATAAGGAAAGTGGACACAAATTTTTGTCAATGCAATTTTTTAGGTTTGCTTAAAATCTAAGGAATAATGAATAAGATATAGACATCCTACATCGATTAAATATGAACCCAATCTTACAATAAGGTTCTTTGCCTTCTTCGGAGTGGAAAAATAAAATATATTAGCCCTTGTCACATGCAAAAGAAGAAGGATTCCCTTACAATTCAGGCGCCCAAGTGTCGAAAATACATTAATCTATCTAAAGAGGGTTAGATCACAAGTTGGTGAACATACCTTCTACTACATGTTCCATGATGATCTCAATGTATGTTGTTGTTTCAAGTCTCATTATAAATATTATATTATTTATTTAAAAAATTAATAATAAAAGGCATTATAAAAATAAACAATTTTATGATGAATGTGACATACATAAAATTTGAAAACTTTATAAAATGCTTCATGCATGTCATATTTGCTCACTTGGATTGTATTGTAGAGTACTTTACCTTTTGAGCAGAATGTTTGGTAAAACAGTACATATTAACTTCAACGTCTATTTCTACTTCCCATCTCTATCAACTTTTCATATATATTATAGTTAAAGCTTCGAATAATTAAATGATTCATTTAAGATTCTTTAGCTTCAGCTTTATGGAAGTCCCATCATTTTCGCATATATAATTTTAACAATAATTTAAAAGTTTCTATTTAATAGGTTGATGGGTAAATCATATAATATTAAAAGTTTTGAATTGCATTTAGATTAAGTAATTTTAATAATTAATATATGTGATAATTAATAATTTTTAATAGTTAATAGAATTTTAAATAAATATCTTAACCATATTAAAAATTAAAAATTAGAAATATAATTTAATTATAAAGTTTTAAGTGTTTGGGATATTTTTCGCTTATTTAAATTTATTAGTTTAAAATAAGTTTTAAATATGATAATATTTGTCAGAATAATAATTTAAACCATGTAATAATGTTGAACTTTAGTGTTATGAAATTTATAGGGTGTTTAATTCATTTATACATTTAAAATATATATTTTTAAATTAAAAAATTATGATCTCACAAAAAATTATATGACTAAATTATATATACCCACAAACATATATAGTAAGCAAATGCAAATATTTTTCTATTAATAAAAAAGAGTATTGCATTGAGTGGATAGAGTCATCATATCCTAAAATGACTAACCTAGGGATGTATCTAAAAATTAGGGTAGGTCTATTCGAAAGGACCACACTCCTTACAAAATTAATCTAAGCCCTACTAGGGTCAAAGTGCCTTTAGCAACAAGACCTTGATGAATTTGGACTAACCGTGTGACTTCATTCTTTATATATATATATACAGAGAAAGAAGTCTATCTATATAATATATAATATTCCTTGATTTTTTTTATTGTTTTCATTAACCATTGTTTACTTTCTTTTCTTTATTTCTAATAGTTTGATTTTATTTTATTTTTATATTTTGATTTATTTTTTTTGATATTTTTTTTACAGGGTGAGAAAACCTATCATATCTCATATCTCAGTTGTCAAACCAGCAGCAAGGACAACCATCTCTAGTTGCTATCTGCAAATGCAGGCTGACTCATCACCATTATTGAAGGAATAGCAAATGCAGGCTGACTCATCACCATTATTGAAGGAATAGCAAATGCGAGTTGACTCATCACCATTATTGAAGGAAAACAATTCCACCTGGAATAACTTAGGCTTTCACTCCTGCCAGATACCTCTAAGTCTTGAGCCGTCAACCTATTTCCTTATGTCCGAAGAAAACAAACTCTTAGCTCATACTCCAAGCCCATATTTTAACATATTAGTTATATATGTGTTTATTTATATAGTAAGATTCAATTAATTTTATTTGTATAATTCTTTTATTTAATGCTTTAGTTTATTATTCTAGACTCTATGATTTTATTTTGTTATTCTTTAATATTATTTTTTATATATAAAAAGTGATAGTCTGGTTTTTAGAGTTTATTATATCTTCTTTGTTATTTGAATTTGTTGTTTACTAAATAACTAATTTAGTAATTAATATGTAGTCTTTTTCTTAGAATTTATTCTACATTACATTCTTTGTTATTTGAATTTGTATTTTACTAATAACTAATTTACAATTAATATAATTTGACCTTAACATATATATATTTACTAATTATTAATATATTATTATTATAGTTTTACCATTATAATTTAATATAATGGATAAATCACAAGAACTTAAATTCAACCATCCACCTTATTAAAATAATAATAATAATAAATAAACAATCATAAATCAAATGCAAACTATCTTGAATAAAAGAATATGAAATAAGTCCACCAAACACCAATAATGTTTGGTAAAACAATAAATGCTACCCCAATGCCTTTAATCTATGTGGCTTGTAGACATAAAGCAATCAAAGAATTAAAGAAACCGAAACAATCTTTGGTGTAACAAGAGTTGTTAGTCTATCATGTAGCTTGCAAACGAACAATTGACCTGTCGGTCTACCATTGCATTTATTAATGATAATGTAGCATTAACAATAAATTTAAAAGGCAAGGGTTAACGAGCTTGTTATCGGGCATTAAATGTTCGTCTACATATGTCTTGGATAACGCGATGACACGCAAATACGAGTGATAATATAGATGCAAGTCTAGATGGCGTGTATGTTATCGCGCTATCCAAAATGTATATAGACAAACATTTAATGCCAGATAAAATGTATATAGACAAACATTTAATGCCCGATAACAAGCTCATTGATAACAGACATGTTGAGACTTGGCCCATTTAAAAACCCTGTCGTTCTAGTATTGCTTTTATTGATGGTACTGTATTACTGCCAATAACTTAAAATACTATGATGGCGCATCTATATATATATAAATATATGTGGAATCCCAGTTGTAAGGCATTGCGAGATTCGAACCTCAGACGTTACAAATCACTTCAACAGAAAAGAGAGCTGCATTAACTTTTACTTTAAATCAAACCATATATACAAATAGGAATATGATATGTACTCAAGCCCCATTTATGGGATCATAGTATAATGTGTAATCACATAGTTGTAATTATTAAAAGCATTATATAGTATACTTGTAATTATTGAAAGCATTATATAGAGAGGGACCTGGAAGAAATAAATATCATAGAGACAATGACTTCAAGGAATTACATGGTATCCTATTAAAATTATTGATATTAAAATTATTGATGATATAATTTTAAGGAATTAATATTTTATTTATAGGTTAGGAATTTTAATTTAATATTAAAATTATTTAGTTATTTGAATTCAAAATTATAACTATTTATGTAATTTTATTTTTAATAGAGTGATATGGATTTTAAAATAGAAAAGAAAAAGAGAGTGGAATTGATAAATGATTTATCATTGACAAGGAAATATTTTTTTAAATAATACAATTTATAGGTTTTTAATCATTAAAATAGAAATAGAATTTATTTTAAATATATTTAATTGTAAAAATGTAGTTTGTATATAGAAAATGTATTTTTTAATTTAACTTTTTAATAAAAATGATATATTTTTAAAAGTTTTAGTGGGCTAATGAAGTATTATGTACAAGGAAGTTATGTGTTTATATTCCCTCATTCACATGTGTATGTAGAAGAGGCATATCTACAGATGCTTAGAGTTTAGAAGAGACATATCCACCGTGCTTAGAGTTTAAAAGAGACATACCTATTGTGCCTAGAGTTTAGAGTGATAACCATATCAGGTGGAATCAATCCCATAGCTATACGAGACTAGCCTATTCCTCTAAAAAAATATTAATATTACTACCCATTATCATTTATTAAAAATCAAAACACAATAAAATTGTGCTTTATTATATATGGAAAAGGAAAATGTTTAAAGCTAAAATAACTATCACTTCATATTAAAATAAGTATTTATAATATAATAGTATACATAATGTATTAATATGAATTTAAGATTTATATTTTCTCATTATTTTTACATATATAATCTAGAGGGTTGGATTAATTTTTGAGTCCATATGGCTAAAGAGCCTTTGCTGTAGAGAGGTCACTAGTTCAATTTTTTTTGACACCTAATACTATCCATCATCATTTATTAGAAATCAAAACGCAATAAAATTGTGCTTTATTATATATGAAAAAGAAAAATATATAAAACTAAAATAGCTATTACTTCATATTAAAATAAGTATTTATAATATAATAGTATACATAATATAATAATATGAAATTTAAGATTGTATTTCTCATTATTTTTACATATATAACCCATATGGTTAGCTCAATTGATTGAGTCCATGTGATTAAAGCACTTTTGTTATGGAGAAGTCACTAGTTTAATTTTCTAAACACCTTAGGGTATTAAGTGATCTCTTGAGGCGGTATATGGACTTAGAAGTCATCAATCTCATGAGTATATGAACCACATAGAAGTGATCACTTAGAAGTCATCAATCTCCTGAGTATATGAACCACATAGAAGTGATCCCTTAGAGTAATCTGTAGACTTAAAAATCACTAATCTCCGGGATATATAAACCACATAAATATATATATATGACTAACATATAAAATCAATAAATTTATTTGAAATTACTTTTATATTTTTTTTTAATTCAAACTTACCATTCTAATAAATTTTTAATTTAATTTTAACAATTTCTAAATAATATATAAAATAAAAAACCCAAAAGATTAAAACAAGACCTGGTTTTAAAAGAAAATAGAAAAATAAAAATAGTAATATTCCCAATTCCCAGATTTAAAAAATTAAAAAAAATAAGAATAATGATATTCTCCCTCACTATATTCAATTTCCAAGTTCCATTAGTTAAGTTTTACTTATAAAATTAATTAAATAAATTGTTTATTTGAATAACTAATATAAATTAATTAAATAAATTGTTTATTTGAATGCAATCGACCGATAGCCGAAATGTCAGAGGTGGGAGCAGCTAAGGTACACCAATGTAACAGTGACAGAATCAAAGACCCCTTTTAATTAGCAGCAGTCAATAATGCAGAGGCCAAGATACGGCGTCGTGTACCGCGGAGTGAAAGAATTTGTTTGACGGTACAAAATTATACTATATCATTTTGGAGTTGTTTTTAGTTTGATTTTTTGAATTTTTTGATACCGGAATTTTGTAGAAAAATTTGAGGTGAAATTTTGATTTGTGTTATTTAAACTAGTTTTTTTTACTGTATTTATGGATTCAACACGAAATCTTGATTTGTGTTATTTAAACTAGTTTTTTTTACTGTATTTATGGATTCAACACCCTGGAAAACCCCTAGGGCACTTCGATTGCACAGGATTACCCATCAAGCTTGTGATTTCAATAAATTGGTGCGGGATTTTAGAGAAATTTGACAGAAAAAACCCACAGTAAAAGCTTCCAAAAAATCGTACTAAAGACAACTTGCATGGGTAAGATTGTGATTTTGAGTTCTAGAATTTATAATATTAAGTGACAAAAAACTACTTTCAAATATATCAAAATATCTATTAATTAAACTAAGCTATGTGAAAGGAAATTAGTTCTGTTAATTTTAATAATAATAATAACAATCATTTAATTTAATTTTCAGGTTGCAACCAAGTTAAACACCAAATTGGTATATGAAACCCCCTTGTTTGTGGGACAAGGGACCTACCTCTATATAGAGATTTGACTATTAAATTCACTTTCATATTAGACCCCTTGTGGGACAATCGAGTGGTTGGCACAATGAGATGTTATTCCCTCCACCCAGTGTCAAATTCCACGGGGGGTGGCTTTGGCTTGTTGTGATAAGGCTCAAGGAGCAAGGAGTGGGCTTCCCACCCTCGTGGAATCTCGACTCTTACTAAGTCACAAATTCTTGGTATATCCAACTTACAAGCTATTGGATATACTTTTGGTGTTATAGTTACAACCACTAGGTTTGAGCTTGGGGCTCACCCAAATTATTCCAACGAGTTACAAAT
>APFE030415029.1:14306-30699 GCA_000404065.3 Pinus taeda
ATTATATTATAAACATAGTAAAATGATTTAGTTATAATAATAACTATATATAGCAAGTAAAATAATTTAGTTATAATAATCATTATGAATGTATATAAATATAGCAAAGTAAAAAAATGATAGTTATACTCAACCACCCATGATTCCCAATTTTAATCATTTGACTCTTCCATTTGTACTAAATGCCTACTCATCCAACCATCCATGATTCCCGATTTCAATCATTTGACTATTCCATCTTTGGACTAAGTGTCTGGTCATACACCAACTGATCTAAATATTGATATGATGAAGGATAAACTGCAACCACATAATTGAGTTGGATGATTAAGTGAATGGAAAAATGACTTTGTTTTCAATAAGCTAGGTCACGAGGATAATTTGCATTATATATATTTATATTAAAATAAGATTAGAAAAAGAAAGGAAATAAATAATTTTAATATTCACTGGGTTAAAATTAGTTTATAGGACAAGTCGGGTGTCAAATAGAATCATACATTTCATCTTTTTTCTAATTCAATTTAATGATAAGTGCTCATAATTTCTTAATATATATTGTTTCTTTCCAATTTTTTTTTGGTTTTTTTCAATGTCTTTCACAATAGAGTAGGTGAGAGTTAGTTCTTAATTGAGCAATGAGAATTTTGACTCTCTATGATATATTGGCCCATATGTATATTTTTTATGATGATTGTAAGTAAGATTGGTCCTTAAGGCGGACAAAGGAGGGGCGACGGTCATCCTCAACAAAGAGGATTACCGGAGCAAGATGTTGGATCATCTTCACAGCAGTGGTAGTTACAAAAAACTGTCCAAGAACCCTCTGAAGAAAATATCCAAGGCAGTGGCTCTAGCTATCAAGTCGAGCAGCTCAGTGGGGGCTCTGTCCCGTAAGCTCATTGAGAGCAACCCCATCTCTCCTAGAATTTATGGGGTGCCTAAAATTCTCAAGGAAGGGGTCCCTCTGAGGCCTATTGTCAACACCATCGGGGGTCCAACCTACCTTCTAGCCAAGTTCCTGGCTCTTAAGCTGAAACCTCTGGTGGGCCGTACTGAGTCCTTCGTGAAGGACTCTGCGTCCTACATCTCGGTTCTAAAGGATATTAGGCTGGACCCTGAGGACATTCTTGTCAGCTTTGATGTTGTCTCCTTGTACACGTGCATTCCCATTAGAGAAGCCATGGAAGTGATATATCGCCTAACAGATCCTGACACAGCGCATCTTGTCGAGGTATGTCTCACTTCCACATTCTTCAGTTTCGAAGGGGAGTTCTATGAGCAAACATGTGGTGTTGCTATGGGTTCCCCCCTCTCCCCGATCGTGGCAAATCTTTTTATGGAAGATTTCGAAGCCAAGGCTCTAGCCTCGGCCCGTCTCCTTCCTAAGCTGTGGAAAAGATATGTAGATGACACTAATGTCATCTAGCCCCATGGCCATGAGGAGCTAGATCGTTTCCTGGATCACCTCAACGGCCAGTCCTCGGCCATTAAGTTCACCATGGAAAAGGAGGTCAATGGCAGCCTCCCTTTCCTGGATATTCTTATTTCCAGGAGGTTGGACGGCTCTCTCTCCCACGCAGTGTACCGTAAGAAGACACACACAGAGCAGTATCTTCACGTTGATTCCCATCATTTCCCTACTCAGAAAATGGGTGTTCTCAACACCTTGGCTACGCGTGCTCTCAGGATTTCGGATAAAGAAAACCTGGATAGAGAGAGAAACCACCTCCTCGATGTCTTGGTGGAGAACGGTTATAGCAGGCACCTTGGTCAGAAGGCTTTCCGCACTGCCTCCAAAAATGCGCTTTGTAGAAAAGAGCCTAAGGAGCGCCATCCAGGTGTCCATATTCCTTATATCCAAGGGACCACGAATCGGATTGCACGGATCCTTAGGAGGTTTGATATCCCCTCAACCTTCAGGCCTCTCAGAACCGTTCGTAACTCCCTGAGGTCAGTAAAGGATCCGATTGACCCCAAAGACATGAAAGGGGTCTATTTGATTCCTTGCTCTTGTGGGACCCCTTATATAGGGGAAACAGGGCGCTCCATCCAGCAGAGAATTGGTGAGCATGCAGCTGACCTGAGGCATGGTAGAATAAAGTCCTCAGCTCTAGCAGAGCATGTAGACAAAACTAAACATCATGTCTGCATAGAAGAGGCCAAAGTCATTGCTAGGGTGGATAGGTTTCATCATCACAAGTTAAGAGAAGCTATCGAAATTGAGCGAAGACCCATCAATCTCAACAGAGATGATGGGTGGAAGGTTAGTAGAAATTGGATCCCTGCGTTGTCGTCTTAAGTTTTCTTCCTCCCCCCTCTGTTCTTCCAGGTTCTTTCTTTGGGTGGGCGTGATTTTGTTCTTGTGAGTCGGGTTTCGCTTATCCTTGGCAGCGTCGTTCTTCGTATGATTATCCTCTTCTTGTGCAGCATCTCTTTTTTATGTATAATTTCAGTAAAATTAAGCTCAAATTATTCGTATATTATTAATATCAAAGATATAAACAAAAGGGCAATTCAATTAACAGTCTCTTAAACATTTAGTGCCATTAATTATTTACAGTCCCTTATGTAACATTATATTAACCATAACATAATTTAGGACTTTTATAAATTATTTTTAAATATTAATTAGTTAATATTTATTTGAATTTATTATATTATTATATTATTCATATAACATTAATAATTAAATTTATATATATCAATTTGTAATTAACCTAATTTAAAAACACAAGGGCAATTTAATTAACAGTCTCTTAAGCATTTAGTACCATTAATTATATAGTCCCATATGTAACATTATATTAACCATAACATAATATTATTATTTAGGACTTTTATAAATTAAATTAAAAATATTTAATATTTATTTTTGATATTATTAATTATTATTATATTTATTCATATAACATTAATAATTAATTTATACATAATATTAAATTAATTTGTAATTTTAACCTAATTTTTCTATAAATATAATACATTTATATTTAAGACATATACATATTAATATAAATTAATTAATTTATTATTTTTATAGTATTTATTAATATATATATTATTATTTTACACATAAAATTAAGTATAAATTAATTATAAATATAATTAATTGAAATTAGGGTAACAATAATAACAAATAGGGCATTAGAATATACATATATATAGGTTAGATTTAAAGAATTAATTAATTAAATATTAACATATATATATTTATATTCTATATATATTGTATTATATATATATATATAATATTAATATATATATATATATATAATTTTACGTATAAAAAGGTAATATTTGAAATTAAATAAATGAATTTTTTCTAACAGAGTAACCTTTGGTTGTATTTTAATATTAAATTAATTAGAGGTAGTTTGACTAGGGTTCCTGATTGATAAAGTAGCCGTTAGAGGGTTTTAGCTGTTGGAGTCTCTGCTTATACTATTTAACAGGATGGGCTAGATCTGTATTTTCAACTTGTCTTGATGATGAACCACATTGGTTGGTTCGAAACGCGTTGGCAAAAATCTTTCTTATGTGATTTACGCTGAAGCTCTCCTTAACTATGACAAATCACAGAAGTCTCAATTCTACAAGATTGATCTCTTCAATATAGTATTGTTTCCTTCTTCCTGTCCTTTTATCTAAAATATACTTGTAGAACTTGTCAATAATAAAAATATAAATATACCAAAAAAAAAAAAATTATAGTTATACTCAACCACCCATGATTCCCAATTTTATAAATATATATAAATATACTAAAATAAAAAAAAAAATTAGTTATACTCAACCACCCATGATTCCCAAGTTTAATCATTTGACTCTTCCATTTGGACTAAATGCCTAGTCATCCAACCATCCATGATTCCCAATTTCAATCATTTGACTATTCCATCTTTGGACTAATTGCCTAGTCATACATCGACTGATCTAAATATTGATATGATCAAGGATAAACTCCAACCATGTAATTATCCAACCATCCATGATTCTCAATTTCAGTCATTTGACTATTCCATCTTTGGACTAAGTGCCTAGTCATACGTCGACTGATCTAAATATTTATATGATCAAGGATAAACTCCAACCATGTAATTGATTTGGACGATTAAGTGAATGGGAAAATGACTTTGTTTTGAATAAGCTAAGTTACAATTCACATGAGGATAATTTTGTATTATATATATTTATTAAAATAATATTATAAAAAGAAAGGAGATTTTTTTTTTAATATTCATCGAGTTAAAAATAGTTTATGGGACAAGTGGGGTGTCAAATAGAATCATACATTTCATCTCTTCTCTAATTCAATTTAATGATGAGTGTTCTCAACTTCTGAGTACATATTGTTTCTTCCCAATCTTTTTTTTGGTCTTTTTCAATGTCATTCACAATAGAGTAGGCAAGAGTTAGTTCTTAAATGAGAAATGAGAATTTTGACACTCCATTATATATTGGCCCATATGTATGTTTTTTTATGATGATTGCAAGTGGGATCAAATTCTTCAATATAATACTTTTTCTTTCTCCCTATCCTCTTATCCCAAATATGCTTATGGAACTTGTCAATAATAAAAATATTTATCTCTTTACCTTTCGTGGGACACATGTTTAGGTAAATACCCCATTTGTTGAACCATTTGATATTTTGCCACATCCAAATCTTCTTTCTTTTACACAAAATGTCAATTAAGACAATCTTAGACAATATGTCCCCATTTTTCTCTACTCCTTTAAATAGCTTATGAGTCGCACTATATCAAGTACTTCAATATAGACAATCCTCATTTCACTCAGCATAATATCAACAAAAAATGAACATTTAATTTTGAAATTTTTGTAAACAAACGCTTTAATTTTTAATTGTTAATATTTTTTAATTTTTTTCACTTAAAATATTGAGTTATTTACCACTGTTTGTAAATGACCAATCAAATTAAAAGGGAAAAAGAAAATATGGTTTGTGTGTGTGGGGAGAAGTACATTGGGAAGAATTTAATATAATAAGAAATATTTATGTTTAGAATATAAATAATGAATGGTATTATAGTTGGAAGATTGACTAATAAAATTCATATAAGTATTTTTTGTATTTTTTTTAATGTAATGTTAGGGTTATTGGTTATACATAATGGAAATCATACACATAATAATGTTAATTTAATGTGCAATAAATTATAATTATATATATTAATTATATATATTATATATATATTTATTATATATATAGATATATTATTTAAAATAGTTTAATGAACTTTACATGTCTTTTCATTAGATATTTGTCGGATTCTCTTAATATTTATTTCTTTAATTATGATTGAAGGCATAAAAAATATCATATTCTTGTACCGAAGTATATCTTCTTTCTAGTCCCAATGTTTTATAGAATTCATTTCTTCCTTTATACATTAGAATTTTTGTTTAAATTGTTGTGATTTGTCCATTCATGGTGAGCTTCTTCCAACCATACTGAATAGAATATGTAATATAATATAAACTTGAGGCTTCTTATATTCTAGAAAGAGCATCTACTAGCACATTGTCCTTCCCCTTCATGAAAATTATTTCAAAATCAAGCCCTTATATTTTTTCTACCCATTTTTGTTTCGCTTTTGATGACAATATTTTCTCCATAAAGTATTTTAGGATTTCATGGTCGATCTTGACCTTAAGGTGTCTCCAAATAATACACTATTACTATTTTTTATTGCATGTAGAAATGCTTCCATTTGTTTTTCATGTGTTCATTCATGAAATATTTTCCCTTGAATTATTTCCTTTCAAATTCCATTTGTCTCCCTTCTTGCATCAACAATACTCCAATTCCTTTTCCTAATGCATCACATTCTATTATGAATGTTTTCTAAAAATCATGCATTGTCAATACTAGTGTAGAAGACATGACATCCTTTAAGAGTGAGGATGCCAAAGTAACCTCACCATTCCATACAAATGAGATTTTATTCAAGAGAGATGGGAATTGGTCGATAATGTGTGCATAATGAGTAACAAATTTCAGATAATACCTTTAAGTTCCAAAAATCCTTGAAGATAGTTGATTTCTTCAAACATAGTTCTCTAAGTAATTCATTTTTCTCTACCACTACTCTTGTATCACTTCCAAACATGTAACGAGAGGCTACTATGATTAGATTCAACCTCCTATATGACCTTAAGGAAGTGGAATCGATGGAAACACAACATACAGACCTTCCAAATTAGCTACATGACTCCCAGGAACCATCCCAACTACTCAGATAACTAGCCCCTTGGTCCCACTAAAGTTTTAGACCACTTGAACCCTAGATGCTCCTATGATATGGACCTGATACTATCCAGGAGGCTATGAATGCTCTCATGCCAAGGCAAGTCAGCGTTTAGGGACTATTTTTCCCAGTGTTGTGCCAATGTCCCTAGGATTTGAGCCACTTTTCCAAGCCTAGAGCCCAGTTCATTTCCCAGAATTGAACGACACCTTCAGAACAGAGAGATAACAAGAAAATAATGATTCAAATGTAAATAATAGAACAAGCCCTTAACCAAACACCTACTAGCCATGACACGTGTTTTGTCAAACATATAACGAATATGTAATCTACATGTGTAAGCAACAGATTGAAGCATAGGGGTCTCATACTTATCTAAGAATCATTATGAAGCATTGTTCCCTCAGTATCATTTGTTGCATTATCATCTATTAGGTCATATATGCATTATTCGTTCCTTTACAAGTAAAAACATAATGAGATCCTGATCAGGAGCTCAAAAAATAGCTCAAATTTCAAAGTGGTTAGATTGGTGTGGAACCTGGAAGACCACGTAATTCTCATCATCTTGAATCTAACGCAACTCATTTCGTGTGAAACAAGTTGCATATGACTCTAGAAACAAGTTATGTTCACTTTCCCAAACATACAAATTTTCAAAAAAAAGGGCAACCCAGACAACAGTCCATAGTATTGATGTGGCATTGACTAAGGAGGTGATGTGGACATTGACTTGGTTAAAGTCATTCTTGGCTAATGAAATCATGCCAAGTGGCACATCCTGATTGGTCGTATTTTGTGGTTTTTCATTGGTTGAAATGATGGCCAACCACAGGCTGACACGTGGCCCAGCCGGAGACCACCACGTGGTAGCCTAGGAGGCCTCCAAAATTGTTGTTGTAGTCTGAGTGGAGGCAGCAGGGGTTGAACTTGCAACCTTCCAACACTAACACAACGGCTTTACCAACATACCATGCGCATGGTTCTTAACAATATATGATGGCACGCTTGATTTAAACTTTGATTCCACATTGTTTGGAGATGGGCACAGACTTAACCACCCCATGTGAATGCCACTTCTTAACCGCCACCATTTTACGTGACCGCCGGATGAAAAGGGGCTAGTGCCGAGGGTTATCCCCTAGGTGAATGCTCCCCCCATATGACCCCAAATTTATGCATTTTAGGCCTCAACGGCCAAATTAAATGTTTGACAAATCCACCCATATTTCGATGGATTTGGTGGCTCGTTAGTGAAAATCGAGGTGAAAATGAGGGTCGGTGCCAGATTTTGGGTAAATTGTAGAGCGAGTAGCGGAGAAACTAAGAGAGGACATAACTTCTCCAGTTTTTGGCCAAAATGGGTGAAAAAAGAGACTAAGTGGCAATTTTTGGACATTCTAGACTCATTGGAGTAGGTTACATAAGAATTTGAGCATTGTAAACACATATTTGAGCATATTTTAGCATAATAGAGAGGCTCAAGCTATTGGATGCTTGACCAAGGAGACGTAGCTCGGGAGGGGTAAACTCCTTCATCATGTTCATGTTGTGATGTGTTATTGGCGATGTTATGCACATTTATATTTTGTTGTTTAGTCTCTTATTTATGTTAAAATTACTCATAAAATTAACATAAAAACTCATTTTCACTTGCAATAAACTCCTGAATCCTTAAGAACGTGAATAGAATTTTGTTATAATCTCAGGAGGATCTTAGTACAACAAAACTAATATTTTTAATCAGATCATTTTGGTATCAAAGTACTAGGTTTGCTTTGTGAAAGAAGGATTTAACTGTTTGCAAGTTTATGTCATGCTTACAAGGTTAAAACTCAAAGGAGGAGAAGGGAAGCCAGTTGAAAGCCCCGAAATTGGGTCAAGGAGAAGGAGGGAAAGGTTGCCACAATCTCCAACACCAGTTCTTCTTCAAGTTGTAGTTGAAGCTCCAGTGGGTATGGCTCATGAAGGAGAACCTACGAACATGACAAAAGATGAGAAGGTCTTCAAGAAGGCTTCCTTTGATATGACAGAGATGGTGAAGGTCCTCTATGAAGAGAGGAATACCAAGCTGCAGGGTGAAAGCTCCAAACCCCTCAGAGGAGAAGGTTCTTCAGGAGGAGGTAGTGGAAATGTAGGTAAACCTCCACCCTTTCCATTATCTTCTTCATGTTCTTCTTCACAGGTATCTTTACCCTCTTCCACTAACACAACCCTTACTCATACTCATCAACATACCTCAAAAGGAACTAGTAAATCACCCTTACTAAGACTTGATGTTAAATTTGAGCTGCACATGTATAATGGTGAAGTGAATGCAAAGAAGCTTCATAATTAGATTCGTCGGTTGGAGGTCTTTTGCAGAATTCAAAACCTTCAAGAAGATGACATAAATTCAATTAACTTCCTTGAGAATGGAGGGTGCAACACTAGTATGGTGTGAATCAAAGACACAAGACGAGATAAAAAAAGCATGGTAATATCTCAATTTCTTGATCTCATTTCATTTCTGCAATTAAAATACAATTATACCCTCTAGATTATATGCAGAAGTCCATCATCAATTGGCATAAATTTAGACAACTTAAAGGTCAAAATGTGCAAGATTACACCCCAAGAATTCAAAAAAAGGGTCTCTAGTGTTAGGTGTATATTTGCAATCACAAGACACATTGTTGAAGTACATAGGGGGTTTCCACAATTACATTAGGCATACTATTTTGATGTTTAATCCCAATAGTCTAGATGTTGTGCGTGTGGTGCCAGTCATCTTGAAGCAAGAGGGAAAAACTCTCCATAATAGGGTATTAAAAATCCATTTAAGGGCAAAGAGAAAGGAAAATGTTTCAAACGAAAGAAAAATGCATCCATTAAGAAAGAAGGAGAGAAAACAATATGTAAACATTGTTTTTAAGAGGGACATGATGAAGCTAATTGTTG
Source organism: Pinus taeda (assembly GCA_000404065.3). NCBI lineage: Eukaryota > Viridiplantae > Streptophyta > Pinopsida > Pinales > Pinaceae > Pinus > Pinus taeda. The sequence goes on from APFE030415029.1 coordinate 23,522, forward strand.
GAAGCTTCATCCTGACATGAAACCAAAGAAATTCAACAATAAAGGAAAAGAAAAGGCAGTTGTCGTCATTCAAATGGATTTGGGATCCGATTCGGGTGATGAGACTAAAAATACAACCATGGGTATAAAAGGAAAATAATTCATTGCTAACACTATTACATCAAATGGTCACACTAGTACTCCAAATGAAGAAACAAGGATTAAATTATTTCATGTGAGGGTAATCTCAAAACATATAAAAATCGACACGCTTTTTGATAGTGGGTCTCAAGCCAACTTGATATATGATGATTTAGTCAAGAAACTTAACATTGAAACCATTTTACATCTGAAGCCATATCCATTGGCTTGGATATGCAAGGACATAAACTTACAGGTTAAAAGAAAATGTATCCTTCGGTTTGCAATCACAACAAACTTCATTGACAAAGATGAATGAGATTTTGTACCACTTGATATATCAGGAACTGTTTTGGGTAATCCTTACCTTTATGATAGAAAATAAATCTTTTATCATCATGAAAACAAGTACCACTTGTTCAAGCATGCTGTGGATTATATTGTGATAGCTCATCGTAAGAAACTAAACCTTTCATTAGTTAATGCAGGGAAAATGAAAAGAGTAGTGAATTCAAGCAACAATTTAGGGCTTCTTATGATGAAACCCAACGTTGATGTTGATTATGAAGTGTTTGATGGTTGTAACTCAAAATTGAAAACTGATTTGGTTGATGTTGTTAACCATGATGACGAGGTGTTTCATAAAGCAAAAGGATTTCCTTCCAAGAGGAGAATCCAACATGAAATACCATTGTAGCAAATGTGTCATCTTTCTAACATTGACATTCACATGATGTTAAGAAGGGAAAGTGCAGAAATAACAAATCAAATCCAAGGATTGCTGAACAAAAGGATCATCTGACCATCTCCTTTACCATATGGTGCACCTCTTGTTTTGGCGCCCAAGAAGAATGGTAAGCATTTCATTGAATGAGATTCAAGAAGTGGTTTTCATCAAAGTAGAGTTGTTGAAGGAGGCATATGGAAGACGAAATTCAAAACCAAGAAAGGTTTATTTGAATGGCTTGTTATTCCTTTTGGTCTTTTCCATGCTCCTACTACTTTCCTACATGTGAATAAAGATGTATTGATTTCTATACATGATAGTCTACTTGGAAGACATTTTCATTTTAAGAAAATTTCATTATGAACATGTCATGTGTGAGAAAGAAATACTTGATGTTATATGTCAAGAACATTTGTTATTGAATATGTCAAAGTATATTTTGGCTAAAACGTCTTTGATGCACTTGTGCAATGATATTGGAGAAGGTGAGCTAAAGTTAGACCTCTCCAAGATTGATGTCATTATGGATTGGTCAATGCTCAAGATAGTCATTTGGATAAGAGGTTTTTTGGGAGAAGCCCAATCTTGGAGTAAATATTTTGTTAATTTTTCTTCTATTATAGCTCATCTGCATTCTTTGGTAGTTGTGCAAAAGGTGTTCTAGTGGGGAGGCACACAACGAGATGCATTTGATGCTTTGAAACAAAAGATCAGTTCAACCTTTATACTTGTTCTTCTAAACTTGAAAAAGTCATTTGAGTTTTAGGTTGATGTATGTGACTATGCCATGTGTGCATTCCTTATGCAATGTGGTAAGCCCATTTCATTTCATTCATAAATTTACAATGGTGTAGTGTTTAAGTTACAGAAACAAAGGAACTTTCATTGTATGGGTTTTCTTCTACTATTGCACTTGGTCAAAATGTATAAGAAAGGTATAAGTGACAAGTTTGTTCATGTACTTTCTAGGTCTATAGTTTGTATAACTACTTTCCTCAAGCATCATTTTGTTTTACATGAAAGTTATCTTCAACAAAATACATACTTTCAAGATGTATATTCAAGCTTGAGTCAAAGGAATCAAGTAGAGGAATTTGTTTACCATTTTCATCATAATGTGATGTATCATCTTGCTAAGAAGGATGTTGCTACCGATAGTAACATGGATAAAGCCAAAGAGTTAGTTGAACGACTCCAAATGGTACATCAAACAATGCAAGATCAACTTGAAATGGACAAAGGAAAGTACAAAGCAAAGCACGAAAAGCATCGTGTAGATCACAAGTTCCAAGTTAGTGATGATTCGTTATGGTACAAAGATCACTTATAACTATGTAACAATTCCTAACTCAAACAAAAGATTCTTATGGAATTGCACACTTCTCCCTTAGGAGGGAACTCAAGATTTTTAAAAACTTACCACAGGGTTAAGAAGATTTTTTTTTGGGATGACCTTAAATCGGATATTCAAAAGTTTGGGGGTGAAATGTTTGGTTTTCCATCAAAATAAAATTGAAACAATTAAGACCCAAAGTCTATTACAACCTTTATCCATTCCAAGCCAACGTTGGGAGGAGGTTTCAATGGATTTTATCACGGGTTTACCCAAGTCCGAAGGAAAGAGTGTCATCATGGTGGTATTTGATAGACTTACCAAGTATACACACTTTTGTGCATTATCTCACCCATTTAAATCCAATACAATTTCTATTGCATTTATGGAAACAATTCAAAAGCTACATGGAAACTGTTATGTAAAAATTAGTTAGTTGTAGTTTATTAGGCAAAAGGGCATGATCAAAGATCATGCCCATTCACCAAGAGGCACCTAAGGTGGTATATAGCCAGGGCCTCTCACAAAAATGTAAACATCCTTCAATTATTAATAGATTATTTATGTATTTCTGTTTATTACTGAAGTTATTATACTCCATTTGGTATCAGAGCAATCGATCCTCTACCTACAAATCTATGCTTGCGGTCCAGCGTTTTGTCCATCATCCTCGTTGTTATGTTGCATACATATCCACCAGTCTGTTGTAATCATCTAACTCCCCAAACGACCTGTGTGTTGTCCCGTTGTTCTTTTGCCATGTCCCATCTCATGACCCTACATCTCCCAATGCTGATTTTGTTTCCAGCTATCCTTTCTTTCATTAGCACCCCATCCCTTAGTCGTCATTTTGTTCTTCCATCGACATACCCTATTTCTCGCTATCCTTTTCTGCGCCTTGTCCCAATCTCCCTATCTCCTATCCCATTGACCACTGCCCCCAGTTCTCCGATGTCGTGCTTCACCTCCATAACACAATCGGCCTTGTGATTTTCCAAACCTGACTGTTTCTTCTCTTTGCTGCTGTTTTCTGACAATTGATCCACCATTGGTTCCGTCACTGTTACGAGCCATTGTTTCATCTGCCCACGTCTGCTCGTCGACCGACGTGGTCGTTGACCCTCCAGTCGTGTCTATCCACCGACTGTCATTTCATCTAGATTAATTCAAAATTTATGCCATATAATTTTATTATATAATTATTATATAAATTTTAATTAATGTTTATATAAATATTAATAATTAATTAAAAAAAAATTAAGTTGGCAGACAAATATACAGCCTGACAAACTTGTTCAATGTCGTCAATGTCAATGGCTTATTTCAGTAAAAGATTGATTGAATTGGAGAATAGGATTACTAGCCACTCTGATGATTTCAATAAAAAATAGTCGATTTCGAGAGTAAGTTTATTGGGCATTCTAATAATATCAAGAAGCTTCAGGATACGACAAATCGAATAGAACTATAGCTAGGGTAGAACCAGATTCAATCCGAAATGAATCGTAATCAGACCTTAGAATTGTTGAACACCTTGTGTGGAAAGCGGAATATTACACCCAAACAACTACTCCAAGATGATGGAGGAAATCAAGAGCACAATTCATCAGATTCAACAAAATCAACAGATTCTCAAGAAAAAGCTGAATCTCCAAATAAATCAGTGATGCCCCACCAAGGAAATAGTGACACGACTTTTTCAAATAAGCAACTCCAGGTACATTTACCAATCGACACCCTTTTTTTGCTCAACCATTAGTGAAATATCAGCGAAAGGAAAAAGTGGAGATGCCTAAATTCAATGGGAATGAAAAATGCAGTGTTGCATGGATGAATAAAGCAGAAGAATACTTCGAGATTTATGACACCAACGATGATGACGAAAAGCTTAGGCACGCATCCATGAAAATGGAAGGGGAAGCATATAATTAGTATATGTGGTGGAAGAAGACGACAATCGCCATCAGTTGGAGGAAATTTAAAGATGCATTCTTTAAAAGATTCCAAGGTGTAAGGGAAGGAGAGTTTTTTTGAACATTCATCAAATTACGACAAAAAGGAAGTGTGGATGAGTACACTCAAGAATGGGAGACCTTACTAACATGAGTAACTAGGTTATTAGAGTCTCATCTAGTTCAATCATACATTTCCGGACTTAAAACTTATTTACAAGTAGAACTTGAGCTTCATGACATTATATCAATAGAAGTAACAAGACGAAAAGCAAAAATGGCTGAAAATAAATTCGAACAGATATTGTGGTCAAACTGGAAAAAGTATATTCAAGACGAAGAATGCCCCAGTTCGTGGATTCAAATAATACAAGATATGTTCCACCACATCATCATGAAGGTGAAAAATCTAATGTGGAAATACAAAGGATAAAATAAGGCAAATGTAAACGTTGTGGTGAGAAGTGGGACCGAAACATAGGTGTGCTAAAGGAAAAGAATCAAAGAACCTATATAATTGTGAAGCAGCTAATGATTCAAACAATGAGGATTCTGACATAGAAGAAACAGAAGCTGCCCTAGAATTCTCACCAAAATTAGATGATGGAAGTATTCTGCAAGTGTCACTATCAGCTATGACATGTATATCACAACCTCAAACTTTAAAGTTGAAAGGACATATAAAGAAGAACAACGTAGTGGTTCTCATCGACTCTGGTAGCACACACAATTTTTTAGATGCAACTGTGGCAAAGAGACTCAACATTTTTTCAATTCCCTTACCAAACATGAAGGTGATGGTAGCTAACGGTAAGAAGATTGAAAAGGTAGGGAAATGCCATAAAGTCAAATTGCAGATTCAAGACTTTAATTTAGAATCTTCGTTCTTCACTGTACCATTAGGTGGAGTAGATGTGGTGTTAGGTATCCAATGGCTACGAACTCTAGGCACTTATGTTGCCAACCATAAAGTACAATCCATAAGATTTAAATGGGGAGGTCAGAGGTACAAATTACACGGATTCCAAGCACCAAAGAATCAAATTGTATCATCATCTCAAATGATGAAGATGATTCGAAAAGGAGCACTCGCTTATGTAGTACAATGTCACCAATTAGAAATGTTATCTGCAAATATGATGAGTGAAGAGTCACCAAAGATACAAGATCTAATTTAGAAGCATGAAATTTTTTTTCAAGACCTGCCTATGAAAATGCCTCCTAACAAGGAAATTGAGCATACAATAGAAGTCAAAGCAAGGACAGACCCCGTCAACATCAAGCCATACCGATATCCACATCACCAAAAGACGGAAATTGAGAGATTAATCCAAGACCTTTTAAAGTGTGGGATCATCTCAAAAAGTAAAAGTTTTTCTGTTGCTCCAGTAGTATTGGTAAGGAAGAAGGATGGTTCATTTAGGCTATGCATTGATTATAGAGGATTAAACAAAATAACAATTAAAAACAAGTTCCCAATCCCCTTTATTGACTAAATGTTGGATGAGCTACATGGTGCAAAATACTTCTCAAAATTGGACTTAAGGTCAGGCTATTATCAAATCAGAATCAGGTTGGAAGACTTACCAAAAACGACATTCCAAACACACGAAGGCCACTGTGAATTTAAAGTAATGTCATTTGGGTTAACCAATGCAGCAGCAATGTTTCAAGCCACTATGAATGAATTATTTCATCCACATCTTAGGAAGTTTGTATTAGTATTCTTTGAAGATATTTTAATTTACAATAAAACTTGGAAGGAGCACTTACAACATCTGGATAAAGTTCCTATACTACTAAAAGAGCATCAGTTCTACGCAAAAAAATCCAAATGCACCTTTAGAAAGAAAGAAGTAGAATACCTTGGACACATTACATCCCATGAAGGCGTAAAAGTGTAAAAGGGGCACTAGTGACAACAAATGAGGCTGATAGGCCTACGATTAGTGCAATAAAGGGTATCGGGATCAACATGGTTGCACTCCCATGGGAGACACTATACGTTCTATAGGATGGGATTACTACAGAACTACAGGATAGGGAGAGTCGCGTGTTGCAAGTACTAAGCGAGCAGAAGATCAACATCGAATAATTGAGCTTGTAGTGCAACGAAGTGGTGTCGCAGAATCAACAGCTAGTACAGGTATTGGATGAAGCTTGTCAAAGCGTCCCTGAGCTGGCCATCCCAACAGACACACCAACAGAGGCGTGCATCCACAGGCTAGCAGTACGGGCACGTGAAGAAATGACTAAGGTTTAGTTGGAGCTGAACCTTCATATTGTAGAGTTGTGTTTGAAGGTGCAGCCGTCCACCCCTCTGGAAGTATGAGAACAACGCACAAGCACTATTAAAGTGGGATTGAACGAGATTGGTAGTGCAGTGAGGGACTGCGCAAGAATGTTGGAGGAGTCATTTGAGGTCCTCACGAACTTGAAGGAGGACCCTAACATCCAGCACTTAGAGACATAGGCGCATGAACTCGAGCAGTAGTATGACAGTGTCAAAGGAACTACGCATATGGTGGCCCTCCCTCAGAGGCTCGCACAGATAGAACAAGCGAAAGCGTTGAAAGAACAAGTGGACATGGCATGGCACAAAGAAGCAGTCTTGAAGGCATGCGTTTAGCCTTGGATTAACGAGGCCTTCACCATCACAACAACAATTGAAGGCAAGCTTGCACAAATGTAGGGGAAACAGGCATAGATGCAGGGAAGTAGTTCTGACACCGCGGTCTCCGAACAATGCGTACAGGAGATCCAGCAGGCAGCGGCTCAGTGCGTTGCCGACCTTGCAGCAGTTCAAGCAGAGTTGGAGGGACTCTGCGCAAAGATCTCTGCACCAACAAAGTGAATCGAGGGCGAGTCGCGATGTTTGTGTTGGGGACCTGTTGGGCATGGAATCCCCCAAGGCATGTTTTGGGGCCTAAAGCCCAAGTTTTGACCAAATCCTTCCTAAAATCTCCACGAATTGTGGGCACGGAGCATGAAGTCATAATAGAGTCATAGGTTTGTTTGCCCTCATTTTTTTAATGTAATGTTAGCT
>APFE030415048.1:2109-49362 GCA_000404065.3 Pinus taeda
TTTTAAGTTTAGAAATTTCTTCATAGAGATCATCTTCATCTATAGCATCCAAGAAATCATCATCTTCAAAAGCCATCAAAATTTTATAATCATTACATTGCTCATCTTCATCACTAATTGAAAATCCATCACTGTCTTCATGAGTATAATAGCTCTTCTTACTTACATTATGTTTTCTGTTCCATCTAATTGGTTCCTTACCTTTTTCAAGCTTATCTTTATGAGGACACTTGGCTGCATAGTGACCAAATCTTCCACAAGTAAAGCCTTTGAAAGATAGCTTACCTCTGAATCTTTTAGAACCTCGTTGAAGTTTCTTGACAAAGTTTGATTCTTCCTCTCCTTTTGACATATTTCCTGACTCAATGTAATCTCCTTTTCCTGAAGCTTTGAATGTGGCTTCTCTCCTATCTGATGCTCCCCCTTTTCTCATTTCAAAAGCAGTTAGGATTCCATGCAGCTGTGACATGGTAATGCTCTGTAGATCTTGCTTTTCTTCTATGGCAGAAACTTTTGATTCAAACTTAGAAGACAAAGATCTTAGCACTTTTTCAACCAAAGTAACTTCTTTTATTTCTTCACCCAAGTTTTCCATACGATTAACAATCTCATTTATACATAAGAAATAATTAGCCACACTTCCATCATTGTGCATTATGGGATTTTCATATTGAATTCTGAGAGTTCATAGTTTTGCACATTTTACCTGATCATCTCCTTCATAGCTCAGAATGATCTTGTCCCATATTGCTTTTGTGGTTTTGAGCTGCATAACCTTGAAAAATTCTAATTGAGATAAACTCCCCAATAGAGTATTGGCAGCCTTTGCATTTGTTTCATGCTGCTTCTTACCAAACATATTTGTAGGAGTTGCTGATGAAAATGTGTATCTTTCTTCCACGATATCCCAAACTTTTGTACCAAGAGATTGAAGATAGGTTGTGATTCTTACCTTCCAATAGACGAAGTTTCTCCCATCAAACATTGGTGGCCTGATAGATGCCTCTTTTTTGTAGTTGCTGATGATGATAGATCTTCCTTCAAGCGATCAAGCTTCTTCTGAAGGACCTGCATTGATACCAATTGTTGGAAATAATACTGAGAGGGGGGGTGAATTAGTATTATCAAATCAATTATTTTCTATTTCACAAACAGATTTGTATACGCTACTTCATTTATGGGAAAATTGCGTATATACACTACTGTGTCTAAGGAAACCAACGTATATCAGTAAACTTATGATTCATTAAATGTTTATCTTTAATCAGTGCATCAGAACTTCATTAACCATAAAAATAGTAAACAAGTGTAGTAAAACAGAATAGATCAGCACACACATGGACACAAGATATAAGGTGGAAACCCAATGTGGGTGAAAACCACCTGCTGCAATTAATCTCTATATTTCTTTTATAAGAAACTTCTATTTTACAATATTTTTGTACTGGTGCAGTCTTATAGCAGTACGCAGGCTTCTACTCGTAGAAGGCTACAACCTTCTCTCATTCTCTAGCTTCTCCGGGAAGGGAGCTACAACCCCCTTAGCTCTTGTATTAGAGGATGTACTAGTACATAGTTGCTGACCTACAAAAGGATACAACCTTCTCTTTTCTTCCAGGGACCACGTTTCATAAATTTTCAAACTGGATCCATCAATAAAAAAACATCAAATACATCTACATCAACCAATCTCCTTTGCAGCAAGAAAAAATGAATCAAAGAATCACTTCTATAAATGTTGTAACCATAATACATTAACAGTCACCAGAAACCAATCCCGAACCCAGAACACTGCAGCCATAAACAGAAGTAGCTAAAACGTATGCTACTTCAATATGTAGAACCTGTGTGCATATGATTTTGTATTAATGCCAACCAACGTATACACTATTTTGACTTACTGGACCCGCGTGTATATGCACCTCTGCTCTACCAAACCTGCATACAGATCTATACAAGATAATTTACCCTTTCACTTATTCAGACATCAGTTATACCCAGATTATTAGATTTATAGATCAAGTCATGCGCCAAATATAATAGATCAAAATCACATAAAGATACTATTATTCAAGCCTTAAGATCTTGACCCATCAATAGAACTTATCCTTCTTCTAGCGCTCAGGCTCCTTCTTGGTTCAGGTCCAGCTATGCACCATAACCTAATGACCAGTTATTCTAGATCTTGCTCTTCATAAAATATTCAATACTTGAGTGAATGCCTTTGGCTAGTGATCTCCTTCCCCTTTTATAGTCTTAGGCCTTACTGAATACCATGGTCCAAAACCACTTAGAACCAATACCTGGGTCCAAAGACTTGGGTTCAAGACTTCAGATGAGATACCATGGTCCCAAAACCATAGGTCCAAATACTAAGGATCAATTACCATGGACTAAAAAATAAGTTTTCCCACATGTATGTGCTTTTCCGTGCATGAAAGTGCCTGCATACACATAAGCAACTTTTTATCCGCAATCCTGCATGTATTCGCGACTTGGTTAAGTGGAAACTGCGTGTATCTATTTTCCTTTTATTCTGAGAGCCTGAACTATGATTTGTCATCTGAGTGAGTTGCCATCAAGGACAACACCTGAGTCATAGTGCCAAACCTGTGTCATAATGCCAACATTTCCTTGCTTTTGATTTACAAATCGAAGCTCACGCTTCTTCTCTTTAAACTTCTACTCAATCTTGACATCATACTGATACGCCATACTGAGCAAGAAAATGTCCAAGAACTCCATCTCATCCTAGATGTACATGTGTAGACAACCATGTTACTTAAGCATCAAATGTCACTCAGTATTCTTGATACACAGCTTCATGCGAAGGCTATGGAAAGTATTTGTGAACTCTCTCACATTTTGGTCCCTTCCCTTCCATAGCGTGGTCCACTTTATGGATTTCTCTTCATAGCTCCCGACAAGGTAATATTGTTCCTTGATGGCATCTCAAAAGGAATTCCAAGTGGGTGCAGTTGAAAATAGCGAGGGTTCAATCTCGTCCTTTTGTTCAAAGTAGGTTTCCAACCAATCCTTGACATGTGGGGTGGCTTTAAGAAGTGAAAAAGTAATACTTTCCTAATTGTAAAAGTCGTGAATTGAAAAATATCCTTCCAATATATTTAACAAATTATCTACAATGTCTGCATCTATTAGGCCTTCGAATATGGGAATTTTGAATTTAAGTTGTACCTTAAAAGGAGTGGTGCCTCCAGAGTGGCTACTAGATGAAGATGCATTGCTTGTGGGTAGCCATCGAAGGATTTCACCAAAGTAATACATCATCATGTTCCTCTGTTGCTCGAGAGCTTCCTCGAGCAACATTTTGAAAGGATCTCTTTCCCCCTCGTCTTTCGTTTTTCTGCCATGGGAGGTCGTCGAGTTTTGTGAGGCTGATCTTACAATGGTTCAACCAAATCAAGCCCTAACTCCTTATACCCTGACCTTGTTAGGGACATGCAAAGAAAAATAGAGAAAGATAAGACCGCTCTGATACCACTGATATGAACTTAAACAGGGGCAAAAACTTACAAATATAATTATAAACACAGAGATGCAACAGAAAAACAATTCATTTCATTAATTGAAAAATATTGAATTATGGTTACAAACATAATGGAAATAATAAATATCAGGCGATGGTAGCTTATATTTGAGAAGAGATGTGGTGGCTACATGCCTTTGAATTGTGTTACAATGAGTCTCAAGGGCCTATTTATTATTCGAAAACATGATAAAACCCTAAACAACCAAAACCCTAACCCCAAGAGATGTAACATCAAGAGCTTGTGGTCCTTGTTGGAGTTAGTTGGGTAATGAACTTCCTAGGGTTGCAACTTGGTCACATTATCTCTGTTTGGCGAGTACGGTACCTTGTTGGAAAAGTCTCACTGAGTACTACAAGTTTCACTGCATGCCCTTGCTAATGGCAAGTGGCCTGCCACGAACCCCAAAAAAATATCGTTTAGGGGGTCAAAACTTCTCTAGAAGTTTAGGACTCGAAAAACTACTAAAAATAGTAAATTATGAAATGAACAAGGAAACAGATGAAACTAATTGGGGGGTCTAGGTGGAATAAGCGGGTGGCCACCAATGTCCACCTAGATCACACCATCATTTTTCAGAACTTTTCATCCTGTATTTCCTTGGAATTTATTCAATATTTTTTCGGTTTGTGGTTTATTTGCAATGTATTGTGTTAGCTTGCACATTGTGAATTACCAACTCCTTGCTAAGGAGTTGTAGAGGTAACACAATGGTCACATTTTAATTTATTTGTAGGCTATATTATTTTAGTTATGTTATGTTATCGTTACTCCTCTTTCATGTCATTTATGTTATTTAATATTTTTCATTAGATCTAGTCTCACTTATTCTTTTGGTAGTTAAATTTTTTTTTTTCTCTTCGAATAAATCAAGTTAATTTTTTCTAGAATTACATCTCCTTTAAAGTCAAATAGAATAAGTTTGTTGCCTCAATTCAATATTTATATTTATCTTTCTTGTTGAATTAAATAGCCTTTGTGGATCTTGTTCAATAGAATAAAATTTCAATTTTCACCTTTAGAATAGTGTTTTGATCATTTGCATCTTAGCATAGTTGTTCTGTTTGAATTACTGTCTAGATAGTCTTGTAGAAAGAACATGTCTGTACAATTAACATGAGTTAATAATTAATAAGTTGAATTCACAATTTCGGATTCATTTCAGTTATGCATAAAAAATGAAAGCTAATCTCCTAGCACATACAGTGTAGTGTACATTGTAAGCTCATGCAGCCGGATTGAAATATAAATGAAATTAATTTAAGAGTCGATTATATTACCCAACAACTTCTAGGAAAACAACGGTTCACCCCCTTCAAAAGCTTCCACAACCATGTTACAATGATTGCATGTTACTCCAAAGGTGTCATTACTTCTCAGTGGTTGTTACTCCTCAGGAGTTGTTACACGATATGTGATATTACAAGATGCATTTATCAACAACCGTCATCATACATGTGTGCTTTGTTTTAGAACCATATTTCCTTTATCAACATGCCTAGAAACATCAAAATTTTGACATAAAACCTAAGGTAAGAATCAACTTGAACCCTTTTAATCTATTAAATGTTTTAGGGATAATCACAATACATTATTGTAGGCTTGACATTTCATTATTTTTCATCTTGTCATTGTTTTTCATATCTATTTTATCCTATGTATTTTACCAACCCATTGGTATACATTATTGAACAATGGTATTCAATTCTTTCTGAGTATCAACAATTTGCTATTTTTTGGGAATTTTAACTACAACTCTGCAAATGCATTTATGATAAGTGTCTTCTAAAGTCTCATTGGATTCCTAACTTGTTTTGGCATCCCCATAAGCTGCAATTGATGTAACACCGACCTCAAATGAAACCTATGTTGTTATCTTAGGTGTTATTGGTCATACGTTGACAAATATACCTTTTTTTCATGAGGACATGCAAAAGTGTAGGCGTGGGGGAGAAGAAATTCTTGCAAAACATGGTGGTAATTTCTCATTTATTTAGATTGTTTTTCCAATAAAAAATGCAGAAAATTGATCTAACGATTTATCCCAACCCATGCATTGGATTGATGTGAAACTTGGCGGATGAAAACATTATGATTGTGCAAACAAACCCATAAAGTTTTAAGCAAAACCAATTTACACTTCTCAAAAAATAAAGAATCGTCACCTACAAATATTTGTATTATATCTAAAAATCCATGCATAAGCTAGATCTGATTTTTGGTGTGGAGAAGCATTAAAATAGTAGAACCTTGCTCACAAAATTTCATCGAAATCTCATTTGAACTCTGGGAGAAATTGCTTAACAAATTTTGTTATTACACCTTTAAAAATTTGTTGAAACACCTCTAATAATTTGGTAAAATTCCTAGAGCACCTTATTTGTTATATTTGAGGAGCTAGGAAATGGTTTGTTGAGGGAAGTATATGGTGATGAACACACCCAATAAAAATTATCTCAATATGAAGTGTTGTTTACTTGAAATGTTAACGTCCTTGAAATTGTTGCAACTCCATGTACATATTACTGCAACTCTACCATAATTATTGAAAGATTACCTTTGAAGGTATGTTGGTAAGGGGAATTCAAGAAAAAAACTAATAAGTTGATCTAGGAACCCTTGGATTAAATATCGTAAGTTAGACCACTTGGTTTTGTTCATGATTGCTTACAAGAGATATGAGTTGTATGAGAAATGAAAATTTGAGAAAAAGGGAAAACCATCATTTAAAAAAGATTTTTGGGTAGGATTATTGTAGAAAGGTGCCATGTATGTATTCCTAGTACATGCAGCAAATTTCCAATATTGCATTAGCACTACAACACAAGAACTAGCGTTGGATATGGAAGGAAATGTTGTTGCATAAGGACCTATTATGGGAGTCAGAGAAATAATCAAGGTGGAATCATTCATGAAATGATAATGGTGTGGTGCATTTTAAAACGCTGAGTGAATATATGTTGTCTACTCTACCATATTTTCATGATAACATGCAAAAGGGTAGGTGCGGAGGTGATGTTGGCCTACTAAATTGTCCCACTTTTAACCATTCTAAACACCCATTTTCATCACTTTATTGCACTTATTTTCTCATCTATTACCCATCTTGTTGTGTTTCTTAGTGGATGTGCCACATTAAGCTTAAAAATATTAAAGTAGTTAATTATCATTATTTTCCTTTATTTTTGACAAATTAGATAGGATAATTGTTGGTTTTGCTGATGATCATTTTCCTAGTACTGTTGCAGTCGTTCCTATGCAGTAATAGTAACATCCCCCATGGATGGCATATTTACGTAACTCCAAAAGGAATTCCAGAACATTGATTATATTCCTAGGGATATTGACATGGATTTTGTGACCTAATAGATACCTAGGTCAAATCTATTAGGCTCTAGCTCATGATCTACAACTTCGACATCTCATATATAAAAAATTGGTTGACTAACTTTAGACACAATTTTCAAACAAAATAAGATGAATCTAGGAAATTCGTGACATGGGTTTTTATCAAAACAGCCCCAATTAGGTAACTCAAATAAATATTCATTTAGAGATTCCATAGATTGGAAGCTATGTAAGGTTATTTTAGGCAAATATTTCTTGTTGTCACCACTGAAATATTACATCCCAAATAGAAATCAGTAGGCAACTGCAACAACTTAAGCATATTCTCAGATAATTCTATGATAAATAAATCTGTTGTAATATTGACAGATTACAAATAGAGTCAATATTTTGTAATCTGTCCATAATTGTGGAAACCCAAATTTGGGGGAATTGTTCCAATTTTGCTCCTCTTTTCTTGTATAAATGTATGGACATGGAGCGGGTTGGAGGCTTGAGAGTAGTAACTAAGAAAATGAATAATTTAGCTTAGGAAGGGGAGGCACCATGATCCATGTAGCAACACATCTTGTAACTTAATTTCTAAAGCTAATGCAATCTATGCAAGTTGTGGCTTATCTCTAAATTATTAATATGTGAGTTGTGAATAACCAGCCCCCTGCTGAGGAGGAAGGGCCCTCCTCTTTAGTAGGGGTTATTATGTTAGTAGAGGTAGATAGATGTTACACATTAATTTATTTGCAGGTCATTTTAATTAATGTAATATTATATCATTGTTATAGATTCTTGCTAATATGACACTACTAATGTTGGTTAATTTAGCTTGCATAATATTTAATACAAATTTCTTTTGTGTCAACATAGGACTCCCAGATCGATCCTTACTAATGTGTGCATGCTAATTTTCAATTTCTAGTACATATTTATAATTTGTTGTTGAAACAAAATGGTAGTTGGTTTATGTTACAGAGTTAATGAATGAGTTGATTTTAGTTACCATGATGGTTGTGTGGTTATGATCGAATGGTTTTATGTGGAGTGATTTTAAGGAGTTTTATTTCATTAATGCAAGTGTGATTTCATTTCCAGTATTGTCTGGAGTGACTGATTTTTATGCAAGTGGAGGTCTGACAGTGAGATTGATTTTAATTCCTACAAGTGTGAAGAGTGAAACTTTATTCTTGTAAGAGAATGCTTAACATTAGGAATCAACCAATGCGAGTTAACTATTGTCTCCTACATATATTTTACTCAATAACCTTGAAATAAAAATACTGACCTAGATTGATAATTTATGTTTGAGTGAATTGATTTGTTTTATTGAGATAGTTAGTTTGCCCAAAATTTTGGCGTCATTACTAGGGAGGCTATTAAGGGCATAAGAGCATAATTGGCATTTTTTTTATAGATGCATTTTTCATGAGTGTGATTATGTGTTCATAACTCTAGAGGATATCATGAGGTA
Organism: Pinus taeda; assembly: GCA_000404065.3. Lineage (NCBI taxonomy): Eukaryota > Viridiplantae > Streptophyta > Pinopsida > Pinales > Pinaceae > Pinus > Pinus taeda. The sequence continues at coordinate 10,471 of APFE030415048.1, forward strand.
GAATGAGAGGAAAAAATGTGCACATCACTTTGATAGATTGAATTAAGCTCAAACTCATAAAGAGTCAGGACACATCGGTTTCATTTCCTACAATTAAGCTTGTTCCAGAAAATTTCTTTTTTCATGTGTTAATCCATGTGCTAACATAATAGATCCACTAGTAGAAGAACATTTTTAAGAAATGAAGAAATTGTGCTTCAAGGAACCTTTCGATGAGGAATTTGAAGCCAATGGTGAAGCTACAGGGGAATAAAGTGATATTTTGTTAGAAAATTTACAAAATGATATGCTTATTTATTTTTCTTCACAATTGGATGTTTTTCAGGAATAAAAACAAAAGCGGGATGAATTTGGAAAAGCACTTCCAATATTCTACTCCAATTGTAGGAAGAATGTTAGGTCCCTATAATACTAGTGTATTACCTTATTATTATTGTCATTGTAGCCCCTTATTATTATTGTTGTGCCCATGTTGTCCCCATATTGTTATTATTGTGCCCCATAAAAGCCCACTATTGTTATTGTTGTTCCCTTACATTATTATTGTTATGTCAGCTTTGACTATATTATGATCCCCTAGACTCCTATATATAGAAAGGAGGTATTGTCAGTTGTATCATCCAAGAAATTTTCATTTCTGTAATGTAAAGGAGGTTTCCCCCTCAAAGAGGCTGATTTTGAATTCGTTGTTCTATATTTTCTTATATTTTGTGAGTTGGTTACATAACAATTGGTATGAGAGCTTTGGATTCTAGTGTTTCGCTGCTTCAAACTGGTCATCATGGAATTTTCTCTATAACTTCCTTTCTATGATGTTTCACAAGCTAAAATTAAAACCCTTTTGAGGTGAAGTATGGATGAAGCTCAGGTATGAATTTAAGATCTTGTGTCACTACATTTTCAGATATATGATACAAGGAAGTGTTGTGCTATTCACCAACCCCCCATCTATTGATATAATAGCTAATATTCTATTAATAAATAGGGACCCTTGATAAAATCCTTAAAAAATAAATTTATCACTTAGAAAATTTCTTTTAAACGTTTTTTAATAATAAAGCAAGATATCAAGTCAAAACCCTTTGAAAACTAGCAATTCTCGCCTTTTCGCATACTGCTTGACCAAGTGTGTCAAAAGCCTTGATAACAAGAAAAGCCCATGGATTTCGATCAAAAGGATCACCACGCGTAACTTAAATATCATTGGGCTTTTCATTTAAAGCTAAGACCTATGACATTTCCTATTTAATAAAGCCCATACCGCAATCACACATCGGTGCTCATAAAGGATGCAAACCCACAAAGCATGTTGAAATGTGCGAAATGTGATATCGCAATAGGACAAGTCAATATTACCATATCATATCCAGATACTTTAAAAGGACTAAATCTTACGAACTGTGAGATCTTGCAAAATGTGAGAGAAGCCCAGATCTAATAGAAGCCAATGTCATAAATGGTACTTAAATCTGCCACATAGTGAAAATCACTTTATAAGGTAATTACTCTTTCGAACAAAATATGCTCTAAGAAAAAAATCATACTACTTATCCTGCATCTCACATCCTGTAGAATCCTAAAGAACATTGAGAAAGTGTACAGACAAATATGTTATAATGCGTTTTGTGATTGATCCGAAATGGATCCATGAAAGACTGTCAAGCAACCATGACCATATCGGGTCGAAACAAATCTCTAAGGAATTCAAAACAGCGATCAAAATACCCTGAACTAGTGGGAATGGTAGCCAACGTGGAACGACGAGGACCTTGGTCAAATTGTACTGACTGAGGCCCATGGAGACCATGTAGGAGGTCAAAGTAGCCCCTGGGAGCCCCGGAATGGGAAAAGGAGGTGATTTTTGATGCTCGCATCACTGGGCGCATAGGGCGGCGAAGGAAAAGCCCAAGCACTCAGTCACATGGGGAACTGGAGAACTATGGGCGGAAAAGGAAAAATCACTAACGTACAAAGGTGGAACCCACACTCTAGAAAACCAGTGGTATTGATCAGGGCGCCCTTAAATGGTAAGAAGTTTTGGATGAGAGTGGAGTGATTCCATACACCGATCGATGCGTGGCAGGCGAAGGTGAGAGAAAAATGTCATTGATCATGCGCTATCAGTCAAGCAAGTCAACTGTGTGAAACGTGCGTATGGAATTGGATCTGGAGGGCCTAGATTGGATGGCTAAGATCGTGGCTGATAGAGTAAGCAAAATTGACAGGGAATACGCCGCATTTTAGAAGGGATTTGGAATCTGTTTGACTGCCATGGTGGAGGAAGAATGTAACCACGACGTAACTGAAGAAATGAATCGACGAAGCAGGTTGGCACTGTTTAGAGGAGGACATGTGGCCACTTCCTGAGCATTCATGATGATGTCGAATAGGAAACTCTAGGCGCAATTGCAAAAGGTGAATTGACAATGGCGGAAGAGGAACTGAACAGGCACACGAACGAATGACTAAAAGCCATGAACAGAGGAAGAAAATAGTCGAGTTGAGTTATCAATAGGGACAAAGAACCCTGAGAGGCAGAGAAATGAGACCAAAATCCTGAGTAGAGGATGGAACACAGAGAACAGTAAAGCAAAAGTAGAAAGAGACAGAGGGCCGAGCTGGCCAATGGTAGCTTTGACCACCAGAGAGCTTGAAGACTCAAGCCATCCCATAATGGAATCTGTTCGGACTGAGCACCACATTTGGCTCTTTCCACTATAGACCAGAAGGTCACAGAGCTGGTAGGAAGAAGAAGAGTCTATGTACTCCACTGGCTTAGGGAATCTAAGAACCACCCTGCCAAGCGAACCTGCTTCAGGAGAACTCACATTGAGTCCCTACACTATAATTCTCTGCTTAAAGACACAATAAAACAAGGACACCACTGAGAGTTGGACCGGAGACGGAGCCCTGGAGTATAGGATGAACTCCTTATTAAAAATTCTTGTGTCTTTGTGTTTGCTCACTGTATTCCTCTGCTGTCTTTCCATTTAAATGTCTATGTGTTGGTAGTCTGGTCAATTTGTTGCTTAAATAACATAGAACACACACTAGCACATGAGTCTATAATACCTTTGTTTAATAATTTTTCAACTAATGTCACTCATAGGGTGATTATCAAATCAAGTGGTATCAGAGCTTTAGGTTGTCAGGTTAGACAAGCTTGTGTTGGTTTAGCTGTGAATGCTCACTAGATCAAAGCTCAAATTAGGATAAGGAGAGTTGGTCGAAACTAATCTTGAAATTGGGAGAGTCTATTCTCAGAAGACAATGTCAGAGGAAGGTTCTGTGGGGCCAGAACCTCAATTCATAGAGACTTTCCTAGCTATAAAGTCTATGGTAGAAGAAATGTATAGGGACTTTAGAAAGCACGAGAATGAAGATTCATCAAGTTCTAAATGAGATAAAGAAGAATATGAGTCTCATTCTCATGACCACTCCAACGGAAAAGGGAAAGAGGAAAGCTTTCTCACACCTCCTAATAGCCCTATGCATAATAAGGAAGCATCTTTGATTAATCTAGATGTTAAATTTGATTTGGCTATATATGATGGAGAGTTAAATGCTGAAAAGTTGGACAATTGAATTAGACAAATTGATGTGTATTGCAAGGTATAGAACATATACTCAGACAAGAGTAAGATTCAGCTGGCAAGCCTACACCTAGGAGGTACTGCCTTGGTTTGATGGGAAGGCAGAACCCTGATATGAAGAAACATGGTAAGACCATCTCTGTCTGGAGTGAATTTTTTGCTGCCATCAAAAAGAAGTTCTATCCATTGGCCTACATGCAACAAGCCATGATGAGCTGACAAAATCTTCGACAACAAAAAAGGGCAAAGTGTGCAAGGGTATGCTCAAGAGTTTAGAAAGAGAGCATCGATGTTGGGTATCTCATTAGACTCACCAAAGACACTTTTGAAGTACATTGGTGATCTACACAACTACATGAGGCATACCATCCTCATGTTTAATCCCACTAGTATAGATGAGGTATCTATACAAGCCACTCATCTAGAGGCTAGAGGAAAGAATGGAAGTCCAGAAGTTGGGGGATCATCCCAACCCGCTGTAAGCAAGAGCAAGGAGAAAAGAAAACAGAAGTGGAAAGCAAGGAAGGCTAACACTGCATAAAAAGGAAAAGCTTCATGCACTGGCTATAAAAAGGAGGGGCATGATGATGAGAATTGTTGGATTCTACATCCGGAGCTGAGACCTAAGAAGTCTGAGGGCAAGAAGAATAAGACTGCTGCAGCCATTCAGAAATACTTGGGGTTAGACTCGGGAGTTGAAACAATCATTGTAGCCACAGGTATAAAAGGTAAGAATTCTGAAGCATCTACTAGTAATTCTGCTCAATCTGTTATTGATGAAGAACATGAGAGAAAAAGACATGAGCTTTTCCATATTCGAGCTATTTCCAAAAATCAAAAGATTAATACTTTGTTTCATAGTGGCTCACAAGTAAATCTAATTTTTGAAGCAATTGTGAAGAAATTGGGATTAGCAACTACACCTCATAAGAAACCATACCCATTAGGATGGTTGAATAATAAAGCACAACTACAAGTGACTAGACAGTGCAGACTCAAGTTTTCTTTTGGGTCAGCATTTGTAGTTGAGGTTGAGTTAGACATAATTCCTTTGGATATATGTGGAATTGTTTTAGGATCCCTTACTTGTATGATACAAAGGCTATTTTCTATAGAGCTGAGAACACGTATCTACTTGTTAAAGATGGAATCGAATACTTTGTAAGAGCTCATACGCTCAAGAATAATTATACTCTCATAAACTCAGGATAGATGAAAAGAATGATAAATTCATGCAACCAGTTCTTACTAATGGTTGTAAAGGAAAAGAAACCTGATAAAACCAATGTATTTGAGGGTTGTAATGCTGATCAACGAGCTGATATAGAAAGTATTGTTTCAGAGTATGATGTCTTGTTTCGAGAACCTAACGGTCTGCCACCCAAAAAGGGAGTAGTACATGATATTATTTTTCAGCAAGATGTTCCATTGCTTAACATTGGGATGTACAGGTTATTTGCTTTAGACAATGCTGAAATCAAGAAGCAGGTGCAGGAGTTTCTCAAGAAAGGGTTCATCAGGCCTAGCACATCATCATGTGGGTCACCAATCGTTTTGGTGAGAAAGAAAGATGGCTCATGGAGAACGTGTATTGACTATTGAGCACTGAATAAGATAACAATAAAAAATTGTTATCCCCTTCCTCGCATAGATGATCTTTTAGATAAATTAAAGGAAGTTGTTTATTTCACCAAGCTGGATTTGCACAGTGGATACCATCAGGTCCGAGTTGCAGAGCAAGATGCATGGAAGACTGCTTTCAAAACAAAGCAGGGATTGTATGATTGTATGAGTGGCTAGTGATGCCTTTTGGCTTGACCAATGCCCCTGCTACTTTCATGAGATTAATGAATGATGTACTCAGACCTTTTCTTGATGATCTTATTATTGTGTATCTAAATGACATTCAAATTTTTAGTAAAATGTGGGAAAAACACTTAAAGCATGTTAAGCAAACATTAGATGTTTCAAAAAGAGAAAAACTTCATGTTAAACTCTCAAAATGTGAATTTGGCAAAACATCTCTAAATTATTTGGGTCATATAGTAGGGGGTGGTGAATTGAAAATAGATCCCTCTAAAGTGGCAGTCATTGTAAACTGGCCTAAACCCAAGTCTGCTACAGAAGTGAGAAGCTTCTTAGGAGCAACACAATATTGGAGGAAGTTCATTTCTAATTTTTTCCTCAATTGTAGAGCCCTTACATGATTTGACAAGATTGAACAAGGTGTTTCAGTGGGGAGGCAAACATCAGAAAGCCTTCAACACCTTGAAATACAAAATTAGTACAACACCTCTATTAGCACTACCAGATCTAAAAAGACAATTTGAGATCCAAACTGATGCCAGTGACTATGCCATGGGAGCAGTGTTGACACAACACGATAAACCCATATGTTATCATTCTGAGACTTTTAATCCTGTAGTAGTTAACTATCCTACATATGATAAATAATTGTATGCATTAGTTCAGAGTATGAAAAAGTGGAAACATTACGTAATGGGCAAAGAGATAGTAATACATATTGATCATCAACCACTTCAATATCTACACTCCCAAACTAAGTTGTAGCAATCAAGACATTACAGATGGATGGGTTTTCTACAATAGTTTCACTTAGTCATCAGATATAAAAAGGGCATACATAACAAGGTTGCATACATACTATCTCGATCCATTATAAATGCATCTACCATACTTAAGAATAATTATGTGCTACATGAAAGCTACATAGAACAATATGCTTAGGTTATCGACTTTAAAGATGTATATGCAACTTTGAGTCAAGGCAAAAGAGTAGAAGAATTGGACTATCATGTGAAGGACCAACTCTTATACCATTGTTGGAAATTCTGCATTCCACAAACATATAGAGTAATGATAATTAGGGAAGCACACACTTCTCTGATATCAGGTCACTTTGGGGTAAGTAAAACAGTTGCACAGCTGCAAAGGTTCTGCTATTGGCTGAAAACGAATGTGACAGTTTCTAGATATGTAAGAGGGTGTACCATGTGTGCTAAAAGCAAGCCCAACAATAGAAAACTAGGTTTGTACACTCCTTTACCAATTCCTTCTCACCCTTGGGAAAGTGTTTCCATGGATTTTGTTGGAGGACTGCCTAAATCTAGGAAAGGTCATGATTATCTATATGTTATTGTGGATATGTTTAGCAAAATGTGTATTTTCATACCGTGTAATAAACAGATTACAGCTGAATAGTCTACAAAATTCTTCTTTGAACATGTATGGGTTCAGTTTGGATTACCCACTTCTATTGTATTTGATCGAGACACCTGATTTGTGGGGAACTTTTGGTCAAGTCTGTGGGAACTAATGGACACCAAATTAAAGAAAAGCACAACTTTTCATCCAAAAATAGATGGCCATATAGAAGTAGTTAACAGGACAGTGATCCAGTTACTGAGAGGATATTGTAGCAAACATCATAAGCTTTGGGATGAACACTTATGTTATGTGAAACATACTTACAATAGAGCCAAACACTCTTCTAAATAGAGATCTCCTTTTCAGACCTGTTTTGGATTCATGCCAAGGTCTCCTTTGGATTTTGTCTTTGGTAAAGATACCATGGTTGATGGACACAGTGATGTGAACAAGGAAACTAGTTTCATTGAACAGATCCAGGAGATCCACGAGGCAGTTAGGAACATCTAGAAAAGAGCTAGGCCAAGTGCAAGGCTAGGCATGACAAGCATCGGATGGAGCATAGATTTCAAGTTGGAGACCAAGTCTAGCTGTATATCAACAAGGATAGGATGCAAGGTGAAGGTAAAAAGCTAAATCCTATCAATTATGGACCTTTTAGGATACTTGAGAAGATTGGTAAAAATGCTTTTTGCCTTGATCTTCCAGCTTACATGCACATCTACTCAGTCATAAATGCAGATTGCTTGAGATTTTTTGAACCTTCAATGGTTGAGGACCCTGAAGAGCAAAGTCAGTTACCTTCTATCGATGACCTGCTAGCTGAATATCTAAACAAATTGTAGGAAGACACAGTCTTGGAAACGAAGGTGAGGACAATGCACAGAGGGGATGTTGAGTACCTTAGGATTGGGCTCAGAGGTTCGAACCGAGTAGTGCGAAGTGGACTGAGATTGGATAAGTGAGAAAGCAATGCCCTCACTTAGTCGATGCTTGCAAGAAAACCAACTTTTGGTGGTTCAAAAGCTTTTTCATTGGGAAGGTCATGATCCAAATCGGATCCATGAAAGGCTGACAAGGAACCATGACCATATCAGGTCGAAATAAATCTCTAAGGAATTCAAAATAGTGATCAAAACACCCTAAACCAGTGGCAATGGCAGCCAACATGGAATGAAAAGGACCTCAGTCAAAGTGCATAGACCGAGGCCCATGGAGATCGTGCAGGAGGTCAAAGTAGCCCCTGGGAGCCCCAAAATGGGAAAAGGAGGTGACTTTTGCATCGTTGGGAAAACAAGGCTGTGAAGGAAAAGCCTGATCACTTGGTAGCACGGGGAAACCAGAGAACCGGAGGCAGAAAAGGCAAAAGCACTAACGTACAAAAGCAGGACCTACGCTCTAGAAAACTGGCAGTATTGATCGAGGCACCCTTAAATGGTAAGAGGTTTTGGATGAGATCGGAGCAATTACATACACCGATTGACACGTGGCAAGCGCAGGTGAGAGAAAACCACCATTCATCACACGCTATCGGTTGAGCAGGTCAACTATGCAAAACGTGCATATGGTGTCGGATCTGGAGGGCCTAGATCAGATGCCTGAGATTGTGCCCAATGGAGGAAGCGAAATCGACAAGGAATACACCGCAGTTTAGAAGGGATTTGGAATCTGTTTAACTGCCATGGTGGAGGAAGAATGCATCAATGACGTAACTGAAGAAATGAACCGACGAAGCAGGCTGGCACTATTTAGAGGAGGACATGTGGCCACTTCTTGAGCATTCATGATGATGCCAAACGGGAAATTGTAGGCACAACTGCAGAAGTTGAATCGACAATGGTGGAAGAGGAACTGAAAAAGCATAGGAACGAATGGCTAAAATGCATGGACAGAGGAAGAATACAGTCGAGTCAAGTTATCGAGAGGGACAAAGAAGCTCGAGAGGTAGAGAAAAGAGACCAAAATCCTGAGAGGAGGATAGAACACAGAGAGCAGTAAAGCAAAAGTAGAAAGAGACAGAGGGCCGAGCTGACCAGTGGTAGCTTTGAGCACTAGAGAGCTTGAAGAGTCAAGCCATCCCATAGAAGAATCTGTTTGAACTGAGCACCACATTTGGCTCTCTCCACTATAGACCAGAAGGTCACAGAGTTGGTAGGAAGAAGAAGAGTCTGTGTACTCCAATGGCTTGGGGAATCCAAGAACCACCCTGCCAAGCGAACCTACTTCAGGAGAACTCACATTGAGTCCCTGCACTGTAATTCTTTGCTTAAAGACACAATAAACAAGGCCATCACTAAGAGCTGGACCGGAGACGTAGCCTTGGAGTATAGGGTGAACTCCTTATTAAAAATTCTTATGTCTTTATGTTTGCTTACTGTATTTCTCTGCTGCCTTTCCATTTAAATGTTTGTGTGTTGGCAATATGATCGATCTGTTGCTTAAATAACATAGAACACACACTAGCACATGAGTCTATAGTACCTTTGTTTAATAATTTTTCAACTGATGTCACTCATAGGGTGATTATCAGATCAATGATATTGCATTGCAATCAACATTCTCACAAGTTAACTCCACCACCTTAAAAGTTTTCCTTCCCATTTTGCAATGCGGTACATTAGTGAGAAATAAAGGCAGCGATAACAGAACATTATTGGCTATTTCATATAGGTTAATGGCATTTATGTTAAAAAGCGGCTTGACGTGATAGGATATCTTTTCATCTACATTTTATTAAAACTTCTTTCTTGTCACCTTTTCAGGTTATTTGTATCATTCATTCTCATTATCATTCTTACCTGTGTTTACCGGATAACTTCCACTTTGCTCCATTTCTGGAAACATTCGTAGGGAGTATTGTTGGAAACAATAGGAAAGAAGGGAAAGGAAGCTTCAACTGAGAAATCAGAAATGATTCCTCTTTTCTCTGATACTACGTGTAGTAGAGATGGAGAAACTATGACCTGGGAGGCCATGTACAACTTGTTAGAAGAGGAGCACCCCATGCCACTAGAAACAAAGGCCATGGAAGATTCCCAGGATTCATTTGATGCATCTTATTTCGAGATGAGATGATATTTCCTGTACCGTATAGTTTCACGACCAAAGATAATCCCATATACAAGCATGGTCAAATGGGTAATTAACGAGGGAGACATTGCAAACCGAACATTCAGGAATCACAGGCAAGAGGTCATGGGGTCTTTTTCAACAGACAACCTATGACTCATGTACCAGTTACCAGAGCTGCAAAATCTCTACAATAAATAGTTGCTTGAGAAATTGGCCAAGGAAAATGAAGACCTAGTAGACGTCACGCAAACCTGGTCAACAAATGAAGGCAAGCTATAATGGGATAAAACGGGTATGTACTCTACGACATCCATTTCCCCCCCTCCTAGTTTCATAACAATAATGCTATGTAGATTGTTCGGTAAAACCGATAGCACCAAGTTTTCCCCGGAATGGCTCCCATTGATAGATGAAGCAGTGAATGCAACAATAATGAATTGGGCTAAAATTCTATTAGATGATCTAGCTGAAGCTATTATAGAATGTAGAAGGAAGAGAAATTCTTCTCTAAGAGTGCTTCCCCCCTTTTTCATGAGTGATTTTGTAATGGATGCAATATATTTTAGTTCTAAATTTCCCAATATTTGATGGAAGTGGACTGTACAAGACCAACTTCCCATCCATATGTACCATAAGATTTTGTGGGAATCTCAATTTCACCCCCATTTTTATAAAATCTGTCAAGGATTTGTGTTACCCATCCATAAGACGTGTACAATAGAATCGCCCCTAGGTTTTCTAAAGAGGTCAAGATAGATATCTTGCCAGTAGCTAGGTGGTTTGGGAAAGAAACCTTTACCTACATCAGAGCATTTGGAAGCATTGCTTCACTGCATGTACTCCAATATTAAGTCCCTGACAAATTAATGGCCAAAGAAATAGCCTACCAAACAGCAAGGGAAGGTGGATTAAGTAGAGGACTGAAAGAGAAGAAGAAGGCCATTTGGTCTACATTCCCATTACAATGTGGCGCATTTGCGCTACATGACTTTTGACATGCGTGCAAAAAAGCAGAGATTATTAAATCTTTGAAATTAGCTACACTTTCGGGAAGGTAGTATGACGCAAACAACACTGTCAAGAATTTTACTACTATGGTAAAATTAAATTCGTTCACCCACAAAGGGGACACCTTTGATGACCTCTTCCTACAGGCAGAAACATATTCACAAGTGTTTCATTTGGAATCGAAACGTTTAACCCTAGATTATCTTAGGGATTTCCATGAATATAGGGATAAAAGATTATTGAAGGTCCCATTGGATCTATTATAGATATAACCATTAAAGGAGCCAACTCCTAGTGTAAGATTGGAGGACAACTCCAAAGAACTTTGAAGAAGATACCCAAGAGAGATCTGTACATGAGTCTGAGCCCTAAGAGAAACAGACTAAAAATGGAGGAGGAATTACAAATAAAGAGTCTGATAAGGACACAATTGGAAGTACAAAAGAGAAGGCCAAGCAAACCTTCGAAAAGAAACAAGAAGAAATTGTCTCTACATTAACTCAGTAAGGTAAAATCCCAATTATCGACTTGGAATAGGGATGGGAACAGTTTAACAAAAAGCTTCACACATATTCAAACCCTGAGAAAACATATGAGATATAGAATCCTAAGAAAACCTAGAAAAATTCAAATCTAGAAACGACGAGGAAGGAGTTAAGGGAACTCAGGACATTGAAATCATTCTTGTTACTCCTACTTCAAAATTTTTTTTGAGAGTTGAAGAAATACCTCCACTAGATGTATTTTACAGTCATATGCACAAATATGTAGTCAAGAGATAGAGGAAGAAAAGAAAGCTGGACATTGTAACTATTACAACTTCCGAAAATGAACCAATGGACATTGTTTGCAAGGGCTCGCCCATGGACCCATCTAAAAATCTCACAAAATTGCTGCAATATGTAAGAGCCTATGCCACAACAACTATTCAAAAAGTGACAAAGGTCCAAATGTTGCTTAAGGAAAAAGAACAAAGAATTTTGTTGTTAGAACATCAATTAGCTCAGGAAAAATACATTCAACAAGAAAAATTACAAGTAGCCAGCTCCAGCAGGAATTTGAACAGACGAGAATACAACATCAGGCTAGCTTAGCCAAAAGATATGCGCAGATACAAGCTATGACAAATAAGTTTAACTATAATCCACAAATCAATGAGTTCATAAAGGAAGAACTCAGTCGTAATTCCAAACTAATGCAGTACAAGAAAGTACTTTGCGAGAAGATCTCACAAATCAGTACTTACTTTGAAACTAGTGACAAGCTAACAAACCAAGTCGTTGATATAAGACTTAAGTATGATGAAATCCATAAAAGTATTTCCGACTTTATTACATGGCAAGAATCAGAGGATGGGAGAAAGTCTAACCTAGCGAAGTGGGAAGAATGTCATAAAGACATCTTGTTCAGAGATTGGGATTCTCTGTTGAAACAAGTGAAAATGGAAACAATGATAGTAGCGACAACAACAAACAACATAATAGAAGCCATCAATTAAATTATTCATGGTGCCAATATGATTAAGGAATGTATACCAAGATTTATTCTGAATGTCAAACAATTGGAGCAGCAGTGGAGACAAGTAGTGTAAGAAAAGGAGGAGGCAATCAAACAACTAAGCAAGCTAAATTGTGAAGTATACTGGCAGTCTATAGTGAAACCATATAGTCAGCGGATGCCTTTGAGGTGCTCAACAACCTCAACACAAAATATCGTGTCAACACTAATAGACGCTATATTTGTGGGGCAGTTCAAATATGCGATCAACCAATCGACCTAGCTCAAGCCAATGCCTGATATTTGTGATCTTAGAGATCAAGTCCAAAGGAGTTTGTCATTTAATTTATTTTTCTTTTAATTTAATCTTTTTTCATATTATTAGGAAGGTCTTTTAAACCTCCTTGGCTATTTTTTATAATAACCTTTTTTAGGACCTACAGTTTAGTATTTAAACTCCTCTCATGCATTTAGAGAGGGTCCCAAAATTTTTATCAAAAACATTATTCAAAACATTGCACTTCTATACTTTTGAGGAGGTTCTGATGGAATGAATGGAACAAGATCTATTTTCTTTCAAATATCTAACATGCTCTACTGAAATTCACTTTTGTACTCTTGGAATGTGTTGGATTGATTGATATTCGGTTAATATTGTTGAAGCACATGAACAGGACTCATAATATATATGGTAATTTTATCTTATGATCTTGTTTTATTTATGCATAAGGAAATCATTCTTCTTTAAATTGTTTTATGTGTGAAATTATGAATTACAATTTAGCATTATCGCACTTTTGTATGATGTTAGCTTTGACTCTATTTTGAATACATGAATGACTTTGTATGCGATATATCTTTCTCAATCACTTTGTCTAACTATTTATCCAAAACGATTACTATTAAACAATTTCACTTCTTATTTCAATTGAATTATCTTTATTACCAATTTCTTTATGACATCATTATAGATCGCATATTGTATATAATTCCCAGGTATATTTATAGCTAAATAGTGTTAAACTAGGATATATGCATGTGTTTATTAGTTATATTAGATTACAATTAGCTCAATCATTTTCCTGTTACATCATATATCACCCCACCAACACTATCAAAATCTTTTCTGGGAAATTGATCCCATTATCCTGAGTCGAAGCCACTACACCAGAAGGAAAAGGACTTGCTAATCAAGGTCCAGACTTGGTGGTTTTCCCCCATGTTGTCCCAACAATTTTCGAGGCTTCAACATTTTGGTGCTAGAAGGAGGTCCTAACTATGAATGGCAAGTAAATTCAAATCAATAGGCCATTCTAAGAGTAAAACTCTGTCACCATCTCCTCCAACTTCTCGATCGCATTCTAAATCTCCAAATCCTAAGTGAGAAGTTGTAAAGAAACCCTTAGAATCCACTATTGTGATCTCAAAGAAGTTAGGCCACTCTTCTTCTATAGAAACCCCTAAAGTATAGTTTTTGATCCATAAGCTACAGGGGATTTCAATATCTCAAGAAGAATTTGAGTTATCACAACCTAGTGTTTCTTCTCAGTTTCCCTCCTCTCAAAGGTTAACTAGGTCACTGAGCGAAAAAATTGGGATCCCCCCATTTGAATACCCTCTACCAAATAGAAAGATAGCTAATAAGACACAATGTGAATCCCATAGTGAGGTTCTCTCATGATCACATAAAACACGCTCATTCATTCCATCCACTTCATCACAAAATCAACCATCTGCCTCACAACTCCATATCGTGGTTTACACAGGTACTGGAGCACAAACCTTTTCTACCCAACCACCTTCAACTACTGGAACATCGTCCTCTACACAGACACCTACGATGGCTCAAAAACCATGGAAAAATCTAGGAGTTGTTCAGATGGCGGGACCCTTACATCCATTTCCTACCCATCTAGAAAAGTGGTTACCAAAGTTCAATCTTGATGATGACCTACCAACTTAAGAGCACATAAACAACTTTATCTTGTCCATAAATCTCAATGAATTAGTAGAAAAAGATGTTTTTGTAATATTATTCCCGTATATCTTACAAGGATCAGTAGGATCATGGTATTTTTCATTACCATCCGCTTCCATTAATAGTTGGGATGCCTTTTAAGAGCAATTCTTAACCTAGTTTGGAGATGACCTATCAACAACTACTCTTATCAATTCTCTCTCCAACTTGAAAGCTAAATGAAGAGAACCCATTAAGGACTTCAATTCACGTTTTAATAAGTTATTGAATGAAATACCAACGACATCCAAGCCTAGTGATGAAGTCCAAAACGAATGGTACATTTTCTTCTCTTCCCTCAAGCACAATTACTTTTGTTGATAGATCTGCCAAACCAACTTTGGCAGAAAACATGAAAGAAGCCATAGTTGTAGAAAAACACATTTTAGCCTTAGATAAGAAGAATGCATTAGAAGAACGAAAATCCAAGAAAGTAACTTTTAGGGATGAATCCAAGAAAACAGGCCTAAAGATCCTTTTAGTCTTGAAGGTATATAAAAGGTCCTTAAAACCATGTCCAATGAAATGGTTGATATCAAGAAATAGGTAGTAGAGAATTCCTCAAGGAAACCTTTTAGACCATACAAATGAAATCCTACCTCTGATCCTAAGCCTCCAAGTAACATATCAAACGTGGAGTTAGATGTTGAAGAAGAAGAAGCCTCAATGACCAAATAACAAATAGATGATGAATAATTGGTTGAGTTACAAGGAATGTGGGATTTCATTCTCCGTAATGAAGAAGCAAAGAATCATTACTCGTCACAACCAGGAGTAAAGGCTCTGTTGATTTTCCACAAACAAATCCAATGTAGAAGGCATCAACTTCGACTCCCAAAGAGAAAGAAATAGGTAAGAAATTTTCATCTAAATCCACTAAAACCACTCCTCCTCAAACAAATTGTTCACGTTCAGCTAAAAACCTGCTAGTCTCTAATGAAATGGAATACAATATCATTGAAGATATGAAAAATACTAGGGAAAACATCACATTCCATGAACTTAACAAGTTAAAACACTAACAGAAGCTATTGCTCAAAGATCTAAAAGCAGCCCCTACTTCTCCTCTTCCCAATGTTGTAATCTCGTAAGCTGCTCAAGAAATGGGAAGGCCTCCTACTACCTCATTAGACACAATTGGTCCTACTGATATTTCTCTAATAGGAGAAAGATCCAAATCCCATACTCCATTTCTTTTGACTTTTGAAGTTTTCAACAAAAATCTACACAATTATTTAGTTGATTATGGAGCTTCATCCAACATTCTACTGAGAATATTTTGTGTGAAATTAAACATGGAGCCCAAGAAATATATTGTTTGCATTGTGCAGTTAGACTGATCTCAAGTTGAAGTTATAGGAGAACTCAATCAAGTCACTATTAGACTCTCATCAAACCCGAAAGTGTGTCAAGTCATTGAAATCCTTGTGGCTGATATCCCTAAATTATATGGCCTAACCCTTAGGAGATATTGGTTAGAAAATCTTCATGGCTATTTTGCAACTAATTGGTCCCACATGGGGCTTCCCTATAATGGTAAGCCGAATCAAATAAGGGTTGACTGAGAGAAACATCAAAAGTATATCATCACATAATTAGAGGGGGGGGGGGGGAATGAACTAGTTGCATACAACAACAACATCATTGGAAATTACTCAGTCAAATCATTTTTAGGAAATTTTAATGCAAATACTTCACCTTTCTTGGAAAATTTTGTTATATTGAAAGTTGAAAATTATTCTCAAACAGATACTTCTAAGTGTATAAATTTCGTAGATAAACTTGTAGTTAGTTCTTTATTTTGGAAATTATTTTTTGATGGATCTAAATCTAATGATGGAGGAGGAGCAGGATGCATATTAGTTAGCCTAGAAGGGGAAAAAACTATGTTAGCATGCAACCTTGAATTCAAATGCACAAACAACACAGTTGAATACAAAGCATTGGTTCAAGGGATCTATAAAGCCATCTGCCTTGGTATCAAATATCTTCAAGTATTTGGAGATTCAGAAATTGTGATAAATAGGTAAGAAATATAGGTAAGAAATAATATACACTGTCTGTCTATACATTTGAAACATTATCAATCATTAGTCTAGGACATCACTTCTCATTTTACAATGTTTAATATTTCCCCTATCCCAAGACTCCAAAATGCAAGTGACGATCTTTTGGCTAATGTTGCATCCAAGCTCATTCCACCAGGAGATTATAGCCCTAATCACTTTTCTATTGAATTAATTTTTAGGCCTTCTATTCCTAACAATATCACCAATTAGCGAGTCTTTAATAATGATCTAGATATCATAAGTGTTCTAACATCTGAAGGCTCTTATGATGACTAGATACAAGATGAAGATCAACATGACATCCAGCTTAAGCAAGAAACAACTATTTATTCCATACCTAAGTTTGTGGTTAGGTCGGAAAACTTATATGATCTTAAGGATAGGTTCAAAAAATCCACTAACTCAAAACTTCAAATTTCAAATTTTAGGTTTGAAACTAGTTAATCTTGGAACTGATCTTAAGCCTCAAAATATCAATCTAGGACTTGGTCTTACACCAGATGAAAAATCAGCCTTCACTCTTTTGTTGAAGAAATACAAGAATGTCTTTGCTTGGAACTATGAACACCATAATACATATGACACTTCCATCATTCAACATACCATTTTCATGATATCTGATGAAAAACCTGTGCAACAAAAGCTGAGAAAAATCCACCCGAATTTAGAAAATCAGATCAAATATAAATTGAATAATCTTCTTAAAGCCAAAATAATCTTTCCTATCATGCACTCAAGGTGGGTTTCCAAACTTGTTCCGGTCAGAAAAAAGAATGGTGATATTTGAATATGTATAGACTTTCGCAATCTCAACAAAGCTTGTTAGAAACACAACTTCCCATTACCCGTTATGGAATAGATATTGCAATCAGTTGCAGGCTTAGAACTAATATCTTTTTTGGATGGATTTTCAGGTTATAATTGGATTCTAGTACATCCAGATGACCAGCTAAAGACTACATTTCAAACCAAATGGGGCACCTATGCCTATCAAAAGATGCCATTTGGCTTAATCAATGCTAGTGCCACATTTCAGAGAGCCATGGACATAGCTTTCAAAGGTTTGGTGAATAAATCAGTGCTAATCTATTTAGATGATATAATTCTGTACTCAAAAAGGCGCAATAATCATTTAAAGGATTTAAAACAAAGCTTTGAGCTTTGTAAGAGGTATGGAATTTCTCTCAATCCCAAGAATTTTTTTTGCTTTAAGTGAATGAAAGCTCCTTGGATTTATTATATCCAAAGTAGGAATTCAAATTGATTCTGATACGATAAGAGAAATTTCTAAAATCCCTTTACCTCATATCAAGAAATCCATGCAATCTTTCCAAGGCTAGATAAATTTTGTCAAAAGATTTGTCCCTGAATTTTCATGAATTGTTTACCTCTCCAATCTTTGATTAAGAAAAATTATCTTTTTAAATGGGGACATATTGAGCATGAAGCCTTTGATCTAATTAAACAAGCAATCATAAATTCTCCCTCATTAGAAACCCCAAATGTTTCTAATCATTTCATTTTATATACCTTTTCTTCTGAGAAATCATATGCAGCGTTATTAACATAGGTCAATGATGACAAAGCTAAAGTGCCAATTTCTTTCTTTAGCTCCAATTTGCACGAGGATGAATTAAACTATTCATATGTTGAAAGACAAGCTCTCATTGTTTTCAAGTCAATAAAATATTTCACACCCTTTCTCCTCAAAAATCACACCAAGTTAGTAGTCCCATTCTCAGTAGTGAGAAATTTATTAATACAAAGAGTTGTAGGTGAGAAAAGGGAAAATTGGGTAACAACACTGCAAGAATATGACATAGAGATCAGACCAGCTAAAATTGTAAAAGGTCAAGGTTTTAGCATAATGTTAGTAGGAGCATCTAACCTACCAGAAGTACAAGATTTAGGTGATGATATACAAGTATATGAGGTAAGCCTCAATGACAATGAATTAAAATATGTTGATGTCATCTTTCATTTGAAAAATGGATATGCCCTTACGCAACTAAGTTACAAAAGAAAAAGGGCTTTGAGGCTGAAAGCTAGGCAATATCAAATCATCAATAATGTGTTGTTTAGAATAAATTATGATTTTGTTTTACTTAGATGTCTTGAAAAATATGAGGCAGAAAAGTTTTTGCAGGAACTCGATGATGGACCAACTGGTGGACATTTTGGAGGGGACACGACTGCATATAAAATCCTGCATGCTGGCTATTATTGGCCAACCTTATTCAAGGATGCACATTAATATGTAAGGAAATGAAAATTTTGTCAAACAGATGCTAGGAGATAGAGGGAACCTGCATTAACATTATAGTCGGTCAACATTGAACAACCATTTGAACAATGGGGACTCGACATAATAGGTGAGATCATTCCTCACTCCTCAAAGAAACATAAATATATCCTTACAACCACTGATTACTTCACAAAATGGGTAGAATAAAGTCCACTTAAGGTATCCAATTCTGGTAACATCATTGAATTTATTGACCAATTTATTATTACTAGATTTGGTCTACCATCTGCCCTCATGTTTGACAATGCATCTTACTTTACATGCAATGCTATGACAAACTTTGCTCTTAAAAGAGGGTTTAAACTTAAATACTCTGCTACCTATTATCCTCAGGGAAATGGCTTGGCTGAATCTACAAATGAACCATTGATCAAAGTAAAAAAAATAGCACAAATCTTTAACATTTGCTCTATGGGCAGATCAAATAACACATAAGGCCTCAATAGGAACTTCTCCTTTTAACTTGGTCTATGGGAAAGGAAGTTATCCTCCATACAAATGTATCTATTCCATCTCTAGCCTTAGTTCAATTTATTGAAGAAACCCCTTCCTATTTTATGCAATTAAGACAATTACGAATCCTCAAGCTCGAAGAATAAAGGGAAAAGGCCAAAATCACACATGCACATCATCAACAGTTCGTCAAATCTTCATTTGATGCAAATTTTTTAAGTTAAAAATCCTTTCAGCTCAGAGACCTGGTATTGAGATGGGATAAAGCACACGAGGAAAGAGGTAAGCATACCAAATTCCAAAGAATGTGGCTTGGCTCATTTCAGATTATGGAACAAATAGGCCCATCAACATTTTTATTGCAAGATTTATCAGGCAAGAGAGATTCTTTGCCTCTTAGTGGGCAGATCCTGAAAATTTATTTTTCATAGGAGATAATCTCTTCTATTCCTTGTATACTATTTCTTTTACTTTTTAGGAAAATAAAAAATGAGTATCATTTATTTTTGGCCTTTACAATAATAATGTCTTTTATATTTTGACATTTCGCTTGTATAAGTAGATATAGTTAAGAAGATAATTTTTAAATTTCAAACATAAGCTAAGTTCTATTACTTTGAAATTGCTTGTCCTTTACCAAAATTACTTGTCCTTTGATAAACCTCAACTTTGTAAAGAAACCTTTTTTCTACCATCAGTTAAGAAAAGTTTCTATAACAAAGCAATGAATCTCTACAAAGAAGTATATTAACTCCATAATTGTCATCCAGAAACTCTTAAGGATTCAATGATTCTCCCCATATAGTAAGCTTTCAATTTTTTAGAGTGTAATTCTAAAATATGCTTAAAACTTAAAGGATAAGAGGTCTCAGCAAGAGCCGGCTAACCATGGTCATAGGGAAGTAACAATATGACATTACCAATAATGCACGTCAAAACAAGGTAATTGCTTGAGATTATGTTAATCAAAAGACAAGGGGTCTCATCATGAGCCAACTTTTTCAGTTAAAGTTACAACTAGTGAATGGTATTGTCAATTTTGGCCACAAAACCAAGACAATGACCTTTAAGAAGAAAATGAAAATTTTAAGAAAAAGGAATTTTTTAGAAAAGAATGAGAAAGAAAGTTAAGTATATGAATCTGAATTTATATTTAAAAATTACACTCTTATCTACATGGAACACTAAATCATTGTTGGTTAAAAGGTTACCCTATCAAGGCTATGAATGCTTGTTGGCAGCAGAGGCTCTACCTATGACAACTAAGTACATCTAAAGGCTAATTTGCAAAATCCCCCTGTTTTTAACTTTAAAACCAACTAATGACTGATGTAGACATAACAATTTTCATATTGAAGAGGATAATCAAATGAATGATAATTACATAGATTTTGTTTTTATTATTTAGAGAAATGTTACTTATCTTATATTTCATGTATTTTTATTTTCTGAACTACCTTTATTTTGGAAGTTTTTAGGAATTTCAAAAACTATGAGAGATAACTGCTTCTTCCAACGAATCGCCAATTGTTGTGCTATTCAACAACCCCCAATCTATTGATATAATAGCTAATATTCTATTAATAAATAGGGACTCTTGATAAAATCCTTCACAAACAAATTTAGCACTTAGACACTTCCTCTTAGACTCTTTTTAATAATAGAGCAAGATATCAAATCAAAACCCTTTGAAAACTAGCAATTCTCGGCTTTTCGCATACAATTGGACCAAGTGTGTCAAAATTCTTGATAACAAGTAAAACATACGAATTGCGATGAAAAGGATCACTGTGCCTAACTTAAATATCATTGGGATTTTCATTTAAAGCTAAGACCTATCACATTTCCTATTTAATAAAGCACATATTGCAATCACACATCGACGCTCATAAATGACGTAAACCCACAACACGTGTTGAAATGTGTGAAATGTGCTATCGCGATAGGACAAGTCAACCTTACCGCATCACTTCAAGATACTTAAAAAGGACTAAATCTTATGAAATGCATGATCTTATGGAATGTGATAGAACCTAGACCCAATAGAAGCCAATGTCATATATGGTACTTAAATCGCCACGTAGTGAAAAGTGATTTATAAGGTAATTACTCTTTCAAACAAACTACGCTCTAAGTAAAAAGAATATACTTCTTATCCTGCATCTTGTATCCCGCAAAATCCTAAATAAATTCGAGAAAGAGCACAGACAAATATGTGATAATGGGATTTTTGATATTGCATCGTAGTCGAAAAATCGACATTCTCGCAACTTAAGCCTGCCACCTTAAAAGTTTTCCTTCCCATTTTGTGATGTGGTACATAAATGAGAAATAAAGGTAGCGATAAGGGACCATTAGTGGCTATTTAATATAGGTTAATGGAATTTATGTTAAAAATAATGTCAACATGATATGGTATCTTTTCATTTGTGTTTGATTAAAACTCCTTTCTTGTCATGTTTTCAAGTTATATGTATCATTCATTCTCATTGTCATTCTTACTTATGTTTATATGATAACTTCTGCTTTGCTCCATTTGAGGAAAAATACACAAGGAGTATTGTTAGAAACAATGAGAATGAAGGGAAAGGAAACTGCATCTGAGAAATTAGAAATTATTCCTATTTTCTTCGATACTATGTGTAGTAGAGATGGAGGAACTACGACCTAGGAGGCCATGTACAACTTGTTAAAAGAGGAGCACCCCAAACCACTGGAAACAAAGTCCATGACATATTCCCATGATCTATCTAATGCCTCCTATTTCAACATGGCATGTTATTTTCTGCACCGCATAGCTGCGCGACCAAATATAATCCCATATATGGACATGGTCAAATGGGTAATTGACGAGATAGACATTGCAAATCGAAAATTCAGGAATCACAGGCAAGAGGTCATGGGGTCTTTTTTAGTAGACATTCTACGACTCATGTACCAGTTACCAGAGCTGTAGAAGCTCTACAATAAATAGTTCCTTGAGCAGTTTTCCAAGGAAAATGAAGACCCAACAGATGTCACGCAAACCTAGATACTAAACGAAGGCAAGCTCAAATGGGATAAAATGGGTATGTATTCTACATCATCCATTTATCCCCCTCCTATTTTCATAGCAGCAATGCTACGTTGATTGTTCAGTAAACCTGATAACACCAAGTTTTCCCTGGAATGCCTCCCATTGATAGATACAGTAGTGAATGCAACAATAATGAAGTGGGCTCAAATTCTATTAGACAATTTGGCTAAAGCTATTATAGAATATAGAAGGAAGAGAAATTCTTAACTAAGAGTGTTTCCCCTATTTTTCATGAGTGCTTTTGTAATGGATGCAATCTGTTCTAGTTCTAAATCTCCCAATATGGGATGGAAGTGGACTGTATAGGACCCGCTTCCCATCCATATGTACCATAAGATTTTGTGGGAATCTCAATTTCACCCCCATTTTTATAAAACCTATCAAGGAGTTATGCTACTCACCCATAAAGCAGTGTACAATAGAACCACCCCTAGGTTTTCTAAAGAGGCCAAGATATATATTTTGTTAGTAGCCAGATGTTTTGGGGAAGAAACCTTTACCTACATCAGAGCATTCAAGTGCATCGCTTCACTGCATGTTCTCCCATATTATTTCCCTGACAAATTAATGGCTAGAGAAATAACTTACCAAACAGCAAGGGAAGGTGGATTAAGGAGAGGATTGAAAGAGAAGAAGAAGGAAATTTGGGCTATATTCCCATTACAATGTGGTGCATTTGTGATACATGATTTTAGACATGCATGCAAAGAAGCAGAGATTATTAAATCTCTGAACTTAGCTACATTGTCGGGAAGGTAGTATGACCCAAACAACACTGCTAAGAATTTTACTACTATGGTAAAATTAAAGTCGTTCACCCACACAGGGGACACCTTTGATGACCTCTTCCTACAGGCAAAAACATATTCACAAGTGTTGTATTTCGCATCAGAACTTTTAACCCCAAATGATCTTAGGGATTTCCATGTATATAGGGAAAAACCATTATTGAAGGTCCCATTGGACCTATTACAAATAGAATCAATAAGGGACCCAACTCCCAGTGTAAGCTTGGAGGACAACTCCAAAGAAAACTCTGAAGAAGATACCCAGGAGAGAAATTTGGATCAGTCTGTGCAATCAAAGCATCAGTCTCAAAATGGAGGAGGAAACACAAATAAAGAGTCTGAGAAGGACACAACTGGAACTATGGAAGAGACGACTGAGCATACCTCAGCAAAGAAACAAGAAGAAATTGTCTCTACATCAATTTAGTTAGGTAAAATCCCAATTATTGACTTGGAATAGGAATGGGAATAGTTCAAAAAAAGCTTCAAATAGATTCAAACCCTGAGAAAACATCTGAGATATAGACTCCTAAGAAAACCCAACACAAGTCAAATCTGGAAATGATAGAGGAAGGAGTTAACGACACTCAAGACTTTGAAATCATTCTTGTTACTGCTACTTCACAAATTGTTTTGAGAGTTGAAGAAATACCTCCACTTGATGTATTTTATATTCCTACCCACAAAATTGTAGTCAATAGACATAGGAAGAAAATAAATTTGGATGTTGTAACTATCACAACTTCTGAAAATGAACCAATGGACATTGTTTGGAAGGATTGTTCCATGGACCCATCTGAAAATCTCATAAAATTATCACAATACGTAGGAGCCTATGCCACAACAACTATTGAAAAAGTGACAGAGATCCAAATTATACTTAAGGAAAAAGAACAAAGAATTCTGTTGTTAGAACAACAATTAGCTCTGGAAAAATCCAATTAACAAGCAAGATTACAAGTAGCCCAACTCCAGTAGGAATTTGAACAGATGAGAATACAACATCAAGCCAGCTTAGCAGAAAGAGATGCGTGAATACAAGCTATGATAGATAAGTTTAAGGATAATCTGTAAATCAATGAGTTCATAAAGTAAGCACTCAGTCTTAATTCCCAACTAATGTTGTAGAAGTAAGTACTTTGCCAGAAGATCTCACAGATAAGTCCTTACTGCGAAACCAGTGATAAGCTAACAAACCAAGTCGTTAATATGAGACTTGAGTATGATGAAATCCATAAAATAATTTCTGACTTTATCACATGGCTAGAATCAGAGAATGGGAGAAAGGGTGACCTAACGAAGCTGGAAGAATCTCATAAAGGAATCTTGTTCACAGATTGTGATTCTCTGTTGAAACAAGCGGAAAGGGCAACAACAATAGCAACGACAACAACAGACAACATAATAGAAGCCATAAATGGAAATATTCATGCGCTAATCTAGTTAAGGAATGTATACCAGGATTTCTTCCAAATATCAAAGAGTTAGAGCAATAGTGGAGATAGGCAGCATAGGAAAAGGAGGAGGCAATCCGATAGCTAAGCAAGCTGAACTGGGAAGCATACTAGTAGTTTTTAGTAAAATTATACAGTCAGTGGATGCCTTTGATGTTCTTAACAACCTCAACATCAAAGATGGTGTTAGCACTAATAGACGTTATATTTGCGAGGCAGTTAAAATCTTCAATCAACCAACCGACCTAGCTCAAGCCAATGACTGATATTTGTGATCTTGGAGATCAAGTCCAAAGTAGTTAGTCATTTAATTTATTTTTCTTCTAGTTTCATTTTTTGCATATTCTGAGGAACGTAGTTTAAACCTCCTTAGGTATGTTTTATAAGAATCTATTTTAGGACCTATAGTTTAATATTTAAATCCCTCTCATGCATTTAGAGAGGGATTTAGAAATTTTATTAGAAACATTCTTTGAAACATTGCACTTTTGTACTTTTGAGGAGTTTCTGATGGAATGAATGGAACAAGATCTATTTTCTTTGAAATATCTAGCATGCTCTACTGAAATGCACTTTTGTACTCTTAGAATGTGTTGCATTGGTTGAGATTGGGTTAATATTGTTGAAGCACATGAGCAGGACTCGTCATATATGGTACTTTTATCTTATGATCTTGTTTTATTTATGTATCAAGCAATACTTCTTTAAATTGTTTTATGTGTGAAAGTCTTAATTACAGTTTAGCATTATTTCACTTTTGTATGATGTTAGCCTTGACTCTATTCTGAATACATGAACGACTTGATATGTGATACATCTTTCTCACTCATTTTTTCTAAGTATTTATCCAAAACAATTACTATTAAATGATTTCAATTCTTATTGCAGTTGAATGATCTTTATTACCGATTGCTGTAGGACATCATTGTAGATCGCATATTGTATTTAATTCCCGGGTATATTTATAGGTAAATATTGTTAAACTAGGATATATGCATCTGTTTATTAGTTAGATCATATTACACTTAGCTAAATGATTTTTCCGTTACATAATATATCACCCCACCAACACTATCAGAACTTTTTTGAAAAATTGGTCCCATTATCCCCAATCGGAACCACTACACCAAATAGAAAAGGACCTACTGACCAAGGTATGGACCGGGTGGTTTTCCCCCATGTTTTCACAACGATTTTTGAGGCTTTAACAATAATTTAGGATTTTGGTAGGCTCCTCAATTATATCTCACACATGTGACTTGGGTAAAATTGTTGGGTTGTGTTATATTCTTTCCATGACTAGCCTACATAGTTAACCGGGGGGTTAGAAGGGGGGCAGGTCCCCCCCTTCGTTGTGCCGATTGTGTAGTGAGGGCAGTCATAGGGGGTTTGAGGGCTGTAGGTAACCCCACTCTATGGGGTTCGGGGCAACGCCCACAGAAATTTTGTTTTTGGACCCTATCTTAGGTTGGGTGGACCTACTTATGGTTTTGTGCATGACTTTCACACATGGTTTTGAACACGATGGTTTTCGGTCCATGGTTTCGGTCCATGGTTTTCGGTCCATGGTATTGGATGCTTTGTCATGTATAAATATGTATTGTGACATCGAAAGGAACATAATGAAAAATCAAGCTAGTAGTCCTGGTTTTGGGATCTAGGGGAAAATCTCTGTGTATATGTGTTTTATGTGTTATGATCTCGCATTGTTTATTTTCTGTGTTTTTAGAATTCGTATGCAGGTAATTTCTGTATGGGGTTAAAACCTAAATTTGGCATCAGAGCTGTTTTGGCTTCAAGGCGAGGCCTTTGTTGCTAAGGGGTTGCGCTCGGGCCTGTGGTAGACCCTGTTCAGTGGGAGATCTGCGAGATCGATTATGGTGGTGAAAGAATATGGTGAGAAATGGAAAGATAGAGATCGAGAAATTTAATGGTCACAGTTTTGAGTTGTGGAAACTCAAGATGGACGATCTATTGGTGGATAAATATCAGTGGATCGTGGTAGTTCCAGGTACTAAACCAATGGGAGTGTCTGATGAAGAATGGAAGAAGTTGGATCGGAAGGCAAAGAGCATAATACAATTTTGTGTGTCAGATTCAATATTGCTGAATGTATCAGGGGAAGCTACAGCGAAGGCTTTGTGGGACAAGTTAGGGACTTTGTACCAATCTAAGTCTCTAGTGAATAAACTGTTCCTGCGGAAAATATTGTATACCTTGAGGATGAAAGATGGAGACTCGGTGATAGAGCATCTAAACACATTTAATACCGTGGTAAGTCAGTTATTATTTGTTGATATTAAAATTTCAGATGAAGATAAGTGCATCAGTTTGTTGTGTTCTCTACCAGATTAGTGGGATAGTCTGGTTATTGCAATAAGTAGCAATACAACTACCTTGCAGTTTGATGAAATAGTCTCATCCTTGCTAATGAAGGAGATGAGACGGGGAAATGTGGAGAGCCAGAATGGTGATGCCTTGTCTCTACGAGGACGGTCCCAGAACAGAAACAAAAATAAGTCATCGAGCGAGTGATCTAAATCTAGAGGGAGATATAAATCTCTAGGAGAACCTATAAAGGTGGTGTGCTAGAAATATAGGAAGGAAGGGCACTACAAAAGGGACTGTAAATCTAAAGCTCTTGATAAAGGAAAGGGAGTTGATTATGCTCCTTCTGCAGAGGCGAAAACCACTTGAGATGAAGGTGGGGATGTGTACTTGGCTTCTTCAAGTACACATGTAGATCATGAGGCATGGCTGATTGACTCAAGTGCATCCTTTCACTTCACTCCCCATAGAGAGTGGTTCTACAAGCACGAGAAATATGATGGTGGTGATGTCTTCTTGGGGGATGACAAGAAGGCTAGAATCATTACTCATGGAAAAGTAAAGTTGAAGTTGTAAGGTGGAAGGGTTATAACACTTCCAGGTGCTCTACATATTCCTGGATTAGTCAAAAATCTAATTTCTGTAAGCAAGCTGGATGATGTATGTGTAAAAGCAGTGTTTGAGAAGGATACATTCAAGATGGTTCGGGGGGCACTGGTATTGATGCGGGGAGTTTGAATTGGAACTTTGTACAAGCTACAAGGTAGCACTATTGTTGATGGGTGCAACCATTCTGTGGTTCATGAAAGTGGAGTAGAAAATCTAGTGATCTCTGGAGAGAAGACCATGCTATGGCATCAAAGGCTTGGACATATTGGAGAGAAGGGCCTAAGAATACTTCATGGAAAAGGTATGGTAGAAGGTATGAGTAATAGCTCTCTGGATTTTGATTTCTGTTAAAATTGTGTATATAGGAAGCAGAATCGGGTGAGTTTCCCCTTTGGTGGTAAGAGGGTGAAACATATCCTAGAACTTGTGCACAATGATCTGTTTGGAACTGTGAAGGTCCCATCACTGGGTAAGTCTGTGTACTATGTATAATTTATATATGAATTCTCAAGGAATACATGGATACATTTCCTTAAGAAGAAATCTTAAGTCTTTGACAGGTTTAAAGAATTTAAGGCTCTAGTGGAAAACCAAATAGAGAAGAATATAAAGGTGTTGAGGACAGATAATGGTGGAGAGTTTTGCAACAATGAATTTGAAGAATTCTGTAAGAAGTTTGGTATAGCACAGCAAAAGACTACTCCATACACACCTGAGAAAAATGGAGTTGTAGAAACAATGAACAGGACATTGATGGAAAGGGAAAGAAGCATGCTCAGTGGTGCTAGGTTAGGATAGGAATTCTGGGCAGAGGTGGTGGAGACAACATGTTACCTAGTCAATAGATCACCTTCATTAGCTTTGGAGGATAAGACTCCACAAGAGGTATGGATTAGTAAGAAATCCTCTCTTTCACATCTGAAGGTATTTGGATGTGATGCATATGTACATGTTCCAAAGGACAAAAGAACCAAGTTGGATAGTAAATCTGAAAAGTGCATCTTTATTGGGTATAAGGATAGTTTAAAGGGTTATAATATTTGGAACCCAGTAACAAGGAACATTGTGTACAACTGAGATGTGGTGTTCAGAGAGGTGAAATATTTTATTAAACATGAAGTCCAACCAAAGGAGCCTAAGAAGATAAAGTTTGAGCTTAAGGAGGAATAATCAGATTCTAGAGCAAAGGAGGAATTAGAAGATGAAGAGCCACAAATTTTTCTTTATCTATTACTGATGATGATCCTAGAACTGTGAAGGAAGCAGTAGATTCATAGGATTGCAAACTCTGGAAAGAGGCCATGGTTGATGAAATGACATCTTTACACAAAAGTGAGGCTTGGGATCAGGTAGAGTTTCCAACTGG
The DNA here is from genome assembly GCA_000404065.3 of Pinus taeda. NCBI lineage: Eukaryota > Viridiplantae > Streptophyta > Pinopsida > Pinales > Pinaceae > Pinus > Pinus taeda. The sequence continues at coordinate 39,274 of APFE030415048.1, forward strand.
AAGGAAACCCATTGGTAGCAAACGGGTGTTCAAGAAGAAGAAAAATGTAGAAGGAAAGGTGGAGAAATACAAAGCCCGGTTGGTAGAAAAAGGTTATTCCTAGGTACCAGGAATTGATTTTGGTGATATTTTTTCTCTTGTTGCCAAGGTAACTTCTATTTGATTACATTTATATATTGTTGCTGCTTTTGATTTTGGGGTAGAACATATGGATGTGAAGTCAACATTTCTTCATGGGGATCTGGAAGATGAGATTTACATGAAGAAACCTGAAGGCTTTACAGTGAAGGGTAAGAAAAAACTGGTATTCAAGTTAAAGAAGTCTATGTATGGGTTAAAAAAACCACCAAGGATATGGTATCAGAAATTACATACATTTAGACGAGGACTTGACCTCACCAAAAGCAAAGCAGATCACTATGCATTTTAAATTAATTGATGACCATGTTATTTATCTAGTCTTGTATGTGGATGATATGTTGCTGGTTGGAAATGACAAAGAGATTATCTAGGATTTGAAGATCCATTTGTCCTCCAAATTCGACATGAAATATCTTGGCGCTGCAAACTATATATTGGACATGGAAATTAAAAGAGATCGGACAAAGAGGAAGCTATTGTTAAATGAAAGGAAGTATGTTGAGACAATATTGTAGAGGTTTAATATGAAGGATAGTAAATCGGTGAAGGTTCCTATTCTTATAGGTGTAAAGTTATCTACTGAACAGTGTCCCAAGACATAAGAAGAGGAAGAGGACATGTTCCATGTTCCATATGAAAGTGTAGTCAGTAGCCTAATGTATGCAATGGTCTGTACTAGACCAGACATTGCATATACAATGGGAGTATTAGCAGGTTTATGTCAAAACCAGGGAAGGAGCACTGGACAACGGTGAAGCGGGTTTTCAGGTATTTAGGTGGCACTAGTGATTATGGTTTGTGCTACCAATGAAGACCAAGATTGGAAAGAGTGTTGAATATTCATGGCTTTGTTGATGCAAACTGGGCTGGAGATCTAGATCAGAGAAGATATACAAGTGGGTATGTGTTTAACCTGTTTGGAGGTGCAGTCAGTTGGATGAGTAAGAAACAATCTATAGCGGCACTATCAAATACATAGACAGAATACATGGTAGCCACTCATGTAAGAAAGGAGGCAGCTTGGTTGCATAGATTATGCTCAAGTATGGGGTTAGTAGAGGGAGCTATAAGGATATACTGTGACAGCCAAAGTGCAATTTTCTTGGCAAAGAACCCTGCATATCATTTGAAGACAAAGCACATTGATGTTCAGTATCACTTTGTGAGGGATATGATAGAAGACAAAAAGGTGTTGCTGGTAAAGGTGGACACTTTGAAGAATACTACAGATGCATTCACAAAATTTGTGAGCTCTGAGAAGTTCTCTTGGTGTAGAAAAACAATGGTCGTTGCAGGGTTGAATAAATCACTAAGCTCTCTTGTGGCCCCCTATGGAAAGAAAAAAACAACTGGGAGAATGTTGGGTTGTGTTATATTCTTTCCACGATTAGCCCACGTAGTTAACCGGGGGGTTAGAAGGGGGGCGGAGTACCCCCCTTCATTGCACCAATTACATAGTGAGGGGGGGCTTCACAGGGGGTTTGAGGGGTGCATGACCCTATATTAGGTTGGCAGACCTACCTATGGTTTTGTGCATGATTTTCGCACATGGTTTTGGACGCGGTGGTTTTCGGTCCATCATTTGGTTTTCAGTCCATGGTATTGTATACTTAGACATGTATAAATATGTATTGTAACATTGAAAGTAACATAATGAAGAATCAATATGGTAGTCATCATTTTTGGATCCAAGGGAAAATCTCTGTGTATATGTTTTTTATGTGTTATGCTCTCGCATTGTTTATTTTCTATGTTTTTAGAATTCATATGCTGGTAATTTCTGTGCAGGGTTAATACATATTTTTTTCCCCAATCGAAACCACTACACCAAATAGAAAAGAAGTTTCTAACCAAGGTACAGACCAGGTGGATTTCCCCCATGTTTTTGCAATTATTTTCAAGGCTTTAACAATAAGTTAGGGTTTTGGCAAGCTCCCGAATTATATCTCACACATGTGACCTGGGTAAAATTGTTATAACTTTCTCTCTCAGCATCAGATTGAAATTTCAGAAAAATGTATAAAAAGAGAACAGAAAGTAGTTTTTTGTGTATTGGTCTCAGATCTGAAGGTCGAAATAGTGATACATGACACCTCATACAAGTGTGCTTTACTGAACCAATTTATAATCAGGTCATCATGGGATATTTGGAATAACGCTTACTTGAATAATCTAATCGTGATTATACTTGCGTGGTTGGAACGAGGACTCAGAGGGATACCATAGGATGAAATTTCTGACCTTGGGGATCCAAAATTACAGAGATACAACAGATTCAATATCAAGCTCCTACAAAGCCAAAAAAGGTGTGTAGTCTTTTTAAAATTTTGCATAGGTTTGGTTTGAAAAATTAGTTTGAAGGAATTCAAAGAAAATATTGAAGCATAATTATCATTAATTGATGCCCTGGGGAAAGAAAATGGAAACACCTAGTAAGAAACTTGAAATATCTAGCATGACTCATGAAGAAGAGGAAGAATGGAACATGATATATGAAAATTATGAGATCAAGTGCAACAAATATTACTCTCACAAAAAGTAACAGAGGCTAAGATGGATGGTTTAAATAAATGTGTGGAAGCTAAGATGGATGGTTTAGAGAATGGTGTGGAAGCTAAGATGAATGGCACGGAAGTTAATATGAATGGTGTGGAAGCTTAGGTGGATGGTTTAGAAGTAAATATTGAATATTTGAAGAAACACATGGAAGGTTTGAAAGGATATTTGGCAACGTTGCTACAAGAAATGCTTCCTGATGGTGAAAATGTAGTAGAGGAAACTCATGATGAGAACAAAAGAAATGTTAGTCATGATTTCATAGACTCTAATGTTGGATTGAAGACGCACCATGTTTCAATTATCGATATGAGGAAGTTTGATGGAAAGGATCGCGTAACATGGATACTACAAATGGAGCAATATTTCGATCTCCATAATGTACAAAACATGAAAAAGGTATGCATTGCAACTTTATATTTGGAACCCAATCATTTTGTATGGTATTGATGGCTTTGCTCTCATAAACAAATTGTCACTTCGGCAATTTTTATGGAAGAAATGATAACACATTATGAGGATACAAAAAGAAACACCTTTTTTAGGCAGTTGATAAACCTCAAACAAAAATGTACAATGGTGGAACACATTGAGGACTTCCAAAAATTGAATATGAGGGTAAAAGATATTCTAGAGGAGCATAGGATTGATGTCTTCATAAGGAAATTAAAGGATAACATCCAACATGGAGTTCGCCTTTGGGAACTTGATCCATTGGAGAAGCATTCAGGTTGGCAAGAAAAATTGAAAGAAAAATTATGGCAACATGGAATCCTACCAATCAAAACTATAAAGATGGAAGTTTTGTTTCCCCTAGCCTTCCACAACCTACAAGGTTGACACCACAACAATTGGAAGAAGAAAGAGCAAAAGGTCTTTGTTACAGTTGTGATAAATGATATACTAAAGGTCATAAGTGTGATAAGAAGAGATTGTTTTAGATAGATTGTGAAGAGGAAGAAGAAAAGGAACAAGAAACATCAAAAGAAGAGGATACATACCAAGAACAAAGCCTAGAGAAAGAATAAATGAATATGACCATATCTTGTAATGCATTGGCCGGAATAACCACTCCTCAAACTATCAAGATAGAAGGACATATCAAGAAGAAAAAGGCAATAGTGTTGATTGATTCGGGCAGTGCCCATAATTTTATTCATTGTAAGATAATGAAGGAATTGAATTGCTTCCTATATCCAGCACCAAGTGTCAAGTGATACTTGCAAATGCAAGAACCATAAATTTCTCTAGAAGGTGCCATAATATAAGGCTATCCATGAGATAATATGGGTTGAATAATCTAATGTTTTCCATTCCAATGGGTGGTGCTGATGTTGTACTAGTAGTCCAATGGCTGCAATATTTGGGTATGATATCTTTTAATTTTCAAGAACTTTTCTTGATTTTTATTTAAAAAGAAAGGAAGTTGAATTAAGGGGTATCATAGGGAAGCCAGGAAAGATAATCATCTCCAACACCATGACAAAGTTTCTAAATAAAGAGCACCATGGCGTAGTTTCACAATTATGTTTGCTAGAGGTTCCCATGTCGAAATCTTCTATTTCTAAAGATCTCCAAAAAGTCTTAGACAATCATTCCTAGGTATTTGAGACTCCAAAGTGCCTCCCACCTATTCGTGATCATGATCATGCTATTCATTTGATTCCAGGAAGTGTTCCTCGAAAGATTAGGCCTTACAGATATCCCTATGCCCAAAAAAGTGAAATTGAACGTATGATTGTAGAAATGCTAGAAGTTGGTATAATTCAACCTAGTCAAAGTTCTTTCTCTGCTCCAGTAGTATTGGTGCACAAGAAGGATGGATCATGGTGCATGTGTCCAAAAATTATAGGGAGCTCAACAGCTCACTGTTAAAAGATAAATTTTCCATTCCTGTCATTTATGAATTATTGATGAATTGAATGGAGCAATTTACTTCACCAAGTTGGACCTTCGTAACATGATATCATCAAATTAGAATGAAGACTGAAAAGACATTCCGAAAACAACATTTAGAACTCATGAGGTTACTATGAATTTTGTTCATGCCTTTTTTCCTTACCAATGCACCTTCTATATTTCAAGGCTTGATGAATTCCATTTTCAAATCATTCCTTAGAAAATTTGTGTTACTACTATTTGATGACATACTAATATACAACAAGTCTTGGAAGGATCATATTCAACATGTTGATAGAGTGCTAGAGGAGAAACAATTATATTAAAAAAACTCCAAATTTTTCTTTGGAGTACAAGAGGTGGAATATTTGGGTCATATTGTATCTCATGAAGGTGTTAAGGTACACTCTAGCAAAATTAAAGCCATTAAGGAATGGAAAATCCTCACATCCATAAAGAATCTGCAAGGATTTCTCTAGTTGACAGGGTATTATCGCAAGTTTGTTAAGAATGATGGGAGAATAGCAGCACCTCTAATAACATTATTTAAGAAAGATGCATTTTCTTGGACTCCAAAAGAAATGAAAGCCTTTGAACATCTTAAAGAAGCAATGTGCCAAGCATTATTCTTATATATGCTAGACTTCACAAAAACCTTTATTGTTGAATGTGATGCCTCAGGAAATGGAATTGGTGTTGTTTTAATGCAAGAAGAAAGACCCATTTCTTTTGAAATTCATCCAATCAAAGGAAAGTATTTACATAAACCTATTTATGAGAAGGAAATATTGCCAATACTACATGGACTTAAGAAATGGTGACCTTACCTAATGGGAAGACACTTCAAGGTAAAAACAAATCATGATAGTCTTAAATAATTTTGAGAACAAAGTTTATCTTCAGAAGAGAAGCAAAAATGGGTCACAAATATGTTGAGTTATGACTTTGAAATCATCTAAAAAATGGTAATAAAAATGTTGTTGCAGTTACACTCTTAAGAAAGGATGAGGATGTGGAAGTATTTCTTTGCGCCATTTCTATTATCTAGCCAGATTGGATAAACAAAGCAAGGGATGAATGGAAGAATGACGAAGAAGTGTGGGAACTCATTCAAAAGTTACAACAAGACCCCAGTACATCTGATACATTTAGCTGGAAAAATGATTCTTTATGGTACAAAGATCACTTATACCTTTGTAAGAATTCACAACTCAAAAAAAAGATTCCTATGGAATTGCACACCTCTCGCTTAGGAGGGCACGCAAGGATTTTTCAAAATTTACCACATGGTTAACAAGCCTATATTTTGGGATGGCTTTAAATCTAATATTCAAACTTTTGTGGTGGAATGTTTGCTTTTTGAACAAAATAAATTTGAAACAATTAGGACCCCAGGTCTATTACAAACTTTATCCATTTCAAATCAACTTTGGGAGGAGGCTTTAATGGATTTTATCAGAATTTTACCAGAGTCCGAAGGAAAGAGTGTCATCATGGTGGTAGTTGATATTATATCTAAGTATGCACACTTTTGTGCATTATCCCATCCCTTCAAAGCCAGTATAGTTTCTACTGCTTCTAGGGAAATAATTCAAAAGATACATGGAAACCCAAAGATTATTGTAAGCGACAGAGATCCCATTTTCAATAGAAATTTTTGGACATAATTATTTACTTGTCTTCGTACTCATTTAGCTCATAGTTCATTTTATCATCCTCAATTTGATGGGAAAACTGAGATAGTGAACAAATGTTTGGAAGGATATCTTCATTGCTTTGTATCTAATAAACAGATGCAATGGGTCAAATGGTTGCCTCTAGTTGAATGGTGGTATAACACTTCCTTCCATATTGCAGTGAAAATGACCCCATTTATGGCACTTTATGGATATCATCCACCATCCATCACATCATATTTAAGAGAAAATTCTAAGGTTCAAGCAGTGGAAGGTCACATTGAGCATCAACAACAAGTTCTCCAATTCTTAAAGGATAACCTCACTTTGGCACATAATAGAATGAAACAATAGGCAGATCAAAATTGCAGCGAAAGACGTTTCATGTAGGTGATGGCTACAACCATACAAAATAATATCCCTCAAGCAAGATAAGAATAATAATCAATTATCACCAAAGTATTATGGTCCATAAAAGGTGTTTCAAAATATTGGTACTATGGCATATAAATTGGAGCTTCCTACAACTTCCCGAGTGCACCCATTTTTCCATGTTTCATGCTTAAAGGAGGTTATAGATGACAAGCTCCCAGTTAAAACAATATTACCAAAACTTGATGAGGAAGGAAAAATCATATTGGAACCTGAAGAAATCATAGAAACAATAACTCGAAAGCTACGAAATTGATCAATTTCAAAGTATCTCATTAACTGGAATAACTTACCTGCTGAATATTCCACATGGGAGGATGAGAATTTTATAGAGAAGCATCCAAAACTACTCAAGCATTGAGAACAACACCTTTCTGAATGAGAGGGGCATGTTAGGTATCCATAATCCTAGTGTATTCCCTTATTATTATTGTCATTGTAGCCCCTTATCGTTATTGTTGTGCCCATGTTGTCCCCATATTGTTATTATTGTGCCCCATAGAAGCCCACTATTATTATTGTTGTGCCCTTACGTTATTATTTTTATGTTGTCTTTGACTATATTGTGACCCCTTAGACTCCTATATATAGCAAGGAGGTCTTGTTAGTTATATCATCCAAGAATTGTTCATTTGTGTAATGTAAAGGAGGTTGCCTCCTCGAAGAGGCTGATTTTGGAGTCATTGTTCTATATTTTCTTATATTTTTATAGATGAATTATTCATGAGTGTGATTAGGTGTTCCTAACTCTAGAGGATATTAGGTGGTAAGACGAGATGTAAGAATATGCACATCTCTTTGAAAAATTGAAGTATTCTCAAACTCATAAAGAGGGAAATTTCTTGTTCAAAGTAGCGATTTTTTTTTTCCTATGTGTTAATCCATGTGCTAACATAATGCATCTTCTAGCAGAAGAAGCTTGTTGAGAAATGAAGAAATTGCAGTTCAAGGTACCTTTCGATGAGGAATTTGAAGCCAATAGTGAAGCTACAAGGGAATAAATCGATATTTCGTTCAAAAATTTAAAAAATGATATACTTAGTTATTTTTCTTCACAATTGAATGTTTTGCAAGAATGAAAACAGAAGCAGGATGAACTTGGAAAAGCACTTCGAATATTCTACTCCAACTGTTGGAAGAAGCACTCCCTTAGAGAGTGTCCACTTAACAGTCTCAAAGTGTGTGGTATTTGTGAGGAGGATCACTCAACAAATCATTACCTATCACTGTTAGGATTAAAGGACGTATTCAAGGATGAAGTGAGGAGACAAAGAAGACATATTTTAATGGCTCTAGGAAGCCATGGAAAGCTCCACCACTAGGTATAACTAGAAGCCCTTTATCATTCTTCAACTTCTTGACTAACATGTATGAGTCTCAACAAATTCCTTAGAAAAATTAGAATCCTATAGTTCTATGGAAAACTCCTAGTCTTCTTCTAATTCAATATCCCACATTATGACCATAATGGCCCTCGCCATGAGTCTTATATCCCCATGGCATCAATGATGGTTTGAAGCCCCTTTTCCAAGACATTTTCCCATGAAAACTTAGCTACCATTGACCAACAACAATTATAGATCCCATCTAATGCAACACCAAGTAATCCTCCTCTACAGTTCCAATTACATGTGCAACCTAACACAAATCTAAACAATAAGGCTGCACGACAAGCCAAAGTACATGTTTCCCCACTTACACCCTCATTGAATGTAATAACATACATTTTAGATCAAGGAGAGGATTCAATTCAACAACTTCCCTTATTATCACAAATAATGAAGCAAATATTTCACCCTAAGAAGAAACCCCAAACCATAAATCATTAGAGGAACAACACATTATTGGAAATTATCCTAAAATTTCTATTATAACTGATACTATTGTTAAAACTATTGAAACTGTTGTAACAACTAATACTATTGTTGTTGTTAAACTTTTTGTAATAACTTATGTTTTTGTTATTGTTAAATCTATTGAAACTTATGTAACAACTAATGCTGCAATGGTGGATGCTATAACAGTTTATGTAATAACAACGGATTCCTTAACGGTTGTGGATGTTGAAACTTCTAAAATTGCTCTCGTTGAAAATGTTGAATCTGTTATAACAACTGATGTTGTAACAACAAATAAAGTATATGTTGTAACAATATATGCCATAAAAAATTTCAATGTTAAATACGTTGAAAATGTTGTAGCAACTGATGTTGTAACACCAATTATTGTTGAAATTGTTGTAGCTAAAATTGCTATAGAAATTGCTGCTAAAAGTGCTATAACAACTGAAACTATAACAGATGAAATTGTAACAATTAAAGCTATTGAAATTGTTACTTCTAAACTTGCGGGAATTATTGAAACCATTGTAACAACTGTTGCTAGTGAAACTGCTGAAACAATGACGATTTTGATGGAAAATTTTATTTTAAATACCTTAGGCAACATGGTCACGATAAAAAATACATTTGCATCTCATGGAAGAAGAGAATGAAAAGAGAACAATGAAGAACTCGTGGAAGCTCTACAAAGCCTCACAAAGGGAGATACACCATCATTCTTTCATGAATCAAGGGACAAAGAATACATGGATCATATTTAATCCTGGTTTTGAACAATAATTGCCATACATCATTCCTCCATCATTCAATAACTCTTAGCACCATATGAATTAAAGTAGTTAGTTTTCCATGCTTTGGTATGCATTAAATTTTATATTTCAAATATGAGTACGAATGCATTACTATATCGTTTATGCACATGTTTGTACTAGAAATACTCATACAATTGAAGGATATATTCCTTTCTTTAAATAAACTAGAGCATGACATTATAGAAAATAAAATAAATAAATAGATTTCTTTATAAGTGCAATGTTTGTTGCAATGCGCTGTGTAAATTAAAATGGGTGATATATCCTTGAATTTTTTTTATTTATTTTTAGGTATATGTATTACAATTGAAAATAATATTCCTATAAACATTCACATCTATTTGGGTCACCATTTAGGAAAAATCACTTGGCTATTAGATTATATGGAATATTGGCTTGATGAAATCACTAAAAACACAATTGGGATAGTCAAATTCTAAGAGACCAAATGGGAATATTTAAAAAAAAACTGTTTCTATTCTAAATACAACTTGATGACTAATTTTTGATTCAATTTTATTCACTCAATTTGGACCTCAAATGAAAACATTATGACCAAACAATTGATAGGGTGTATTGTAGGTAGCGAAGGGACAGAGTTGGGACAAACAATTTTTGGATGCCTAAATGGATATATCTAGAAATTCTATTTTGATGGCATGTTATCCTATGAATCTAGTTTACATAAAAATTTGAATCACTTTAATTTTATATCATACAAGAAATTTATGA